>CAUYRH010069765.1:0-54798 GCA_963574655.1 Perodicticus potto | reverse complement strand
AGTCTCTTGCCTCCGCCTCCCAAGTCGCTGGGACTGCAGGCGCCTGCCACAACGCCTGGCCATTTTTTGGATGCAGCCGTCATTGTTGTTTGGCGGGCCCAGGCTGGATTCGAACCCGCCAGCTCAGGTGTACGTGGCTGGTGCCTTAGCCGAGCCGATTTTTACCTTTCATTATGACCCATCTTGCTATTGCATCAAAAAAACGGGACAAATAAAAACACCTGTCAACTAGTTAAAGAACATTTCTCTTTGAAAACACAACCTCATGGAGCTTCCGGATACAACATTTTTAAGTCCAAATATTTTTATCTTCTTCTACCATCCGAAAAAGACCTTACTTCCATGTTCCTACCCCCTGTAAGGTCCTCTCTGCCTCGCCAATGATTTTTCCCATTTCTTCACCCTCTTTTTCCCTTCTCTCCAAACACTTGAGACAGACTTTTTCTGATATAATTGAGCTATTTGGAATTGGACTTATTGCTTCCCTAAGATCTCATTTTTCCCTGAAAAATGGGAATAATAATAGCCACTCTAGAGAAGTTTTATTTTTTATTTTTATTTCTTTTGATCTATAGAAGTTTTACAAAGTAAGTGAGTAATATAGATAAGGCCTGTAGCTCCATATCAAGCATATAATTGCTGTCATTGTTATTGTTTATATATTTTTTATTAAATCATAGCTGTGTACATTAATGCAATTATGGGATACAATGTGCTGGTTTTATATACCATTTGAAATATTTTCATGAAACTGGTTAACATAGCCTTCACCTCATTTTCTTAGTTATTCTGTTAAGACATTTACACTCTACACTTAGTAAATTTAACATGTACCCTTGTAAAATGCACCGTAGTTGTGTTCCCACCAATTGTCCTCCCTCCACCCATCTTCCCCCCTTCTTCTTGGGCTATAGTTGGGTTATAGCCTTCGTATGAAAGCTATAAATTGGTTTCATAGTAGGGCTGAGTACATGGGATATTTTTTCTTCCATTCTTGAGATACTTTGCTAAGAAGAATATGTTCCAGCTCCATACATGTCCTCCTCACTTTCTTAAAGTACCTTGACTTTAGGGTGGAGGAGGGTGGGGGGGTCTAAGGGCTGTGTGTAGGTCTAGATTGTGCTCTCTGAACACGGCCAACGTCCCACGCTGACTTTGTTCTCTCTTGTTTTCTTGGAGGTTGTCTTGTGCTCCGACTAGACGTCGTCCAATACCAGCTTCCTCCTTAGCGTCTGAGAATCCTGTGGCCCCAAGTTCAGCTGGGGTGCCCTGTCAGGAAGTCCTCACAGCCATCCTGGCTGGGCCCATGTCCAGTTGACAGTGCAGACACTCTGAAGGCTGGCCCTGTCCCAAGCCGTGACAGCCCTTGAGGAAGCAGCTTCTGTCAGGTGGCCTCTGAAGTGAATTTCCAGACCCACACCCAGAAATACCTTCTTCATCCTCCCCTTCGCCACCTGGTGTCCAAAGGGGCCAATTACTCACTTTTGCAAAGAAAAGAGACTAATGTGAGGATAAATAAAATTAAGTCTTCTTATCCAGAGTAGTGTTGAGGAACAAACTTTATTTGGGGCATTTAAAAGATCTAACTTCAAAAATGATATGACATGATTTGATGTGTGTACTGAAATACAGTAGAATCTCCATAGTTGACCACTCCCTGCACAGACCACCTCCTCAAGTCGACCTAATGCCACGCAGGTATATATCAGTACAATGGACGTAGGGCCTCATGTTGACCACCTGCGTATGCTGACCAGTTTATTCCAGTCCTTTGGGTGATCAAGTTAACAGAGATTCTACTGTAGTAGATGGAGTCACATTTGGATGAATTCCTTTTAAGTTACGTTTCTTCTTTTGGACTCAACGTACACGATAAAACAATTGTCAAATATAACAGTTTTAACCAGTGTTAGCAGTTGTAATTCAGACTCTGGGAGCAATAATCCATATGGATTAAAAAAAAAAAAGAAGAAGAAATGTTGTGCTTTTAATGATCAATTTACACTAATTCTAGAATACAGTTTTGCTTTTTAAATTAATAGGAAGCACCCTACTCTATATAAACTTACCTTTTTATAAATCTGATAAAAGTTTTATAAAAAAAATAAGCACAAGCATTTTTTTGTAATGCCAAGTGCTGAAACCTGGCATCGTGTTGCGTCTAATGAATATAGCTACAGAAGGAAGTGTAGGATGGGATATGTTAAAAGAAAATCTATTTTCAGCAATACTGCAATAACAAACAAAAAAAATTTGTGAGACTCTTCCTTCTTCGGAGCAATCCCAGTCTAGACACCAACTCTCTGATAGACTGTCTGTGTTCACCTGGCTACAAGAACATAAGACTAATTGGAGATTTTTAACTACATTTTCAAATGTTCATTTCTAGAACAACAACAAAGGAGCACAGATTCAATTAACTAATAAAAGGACTGATTGAAATAATTGAGGTCTCCTTTAAAAAATAAATAAATTTGTAACTACAAAATTAAATATGAAAGTCAAAATGTATCTGAAATAAAGGAAAAGGTAACAAATTATAAAGTTTTAAAAAGCTATGATAAATATTGCAAAAATCATATAACACAGAAATAATTAACAAGCATACATACATTTACATATTTGGCTCTTTACTCTCAGCTTTTTAAATATAATTTTGTAATAGAATTATAGCACAAATAAAGATAATCTAATCTTTCCTCTAAAACAGGGTTTCCCAACCTCAGCACTGTTGACAGTTCAAGCCATATAATTTTTTGTTGGGGGGGGCCTGGCCCATATATTATAGGCTATTTACCAGCATCCTTGGACTCTAATCTCTAGATGCCAGCTGTAAAAACTAAGAATATATTCAGACATTGCCAAATGTCCTTAGGTAGGCATAGGGACAAAGTCACACTCAGCTGAAAATTATCCTTTGGAATAATTCATAGTTTTTCATTTATATTGATTATAGGTTGAATAAACATGCCACACACAGACATTACTTAATTTAATCCTGCTTCATATTTGCACAACACAAACAAGGGAGTGTGACAAATTCCCTTCCAAGGATTCTGATTTAAAAGGACCTACTCATATAATTGAATTATGAAGTAGAATCGATTAACAGATGAAGTCTACTTTTACTAGTGTTATTGAAAAGAAAATGATATGATTACAGTTTTGCTCATTTGACTGTTTAAAAAAATTGCCATAAACTAAGCTCTGACTTCACTTATTTCAACCTGTTCCTCTTCCATTCTGCAGGCATTTTTAGCTCCATGCGATAACACCGTTGTCTCACAATCCAATCTCTGAGTCTGCTCCCTGCAACTGAATCTTGAATGAGGCAGGTAGACATTTACCTGGAGCCAGGCTACCTCCAGATAGCTAGGAATTGCATAATTAAACAAGTTAGAGACTGCTAAAATGCAGTCTCCAGTTCGGGTAATTGTACCCAAATTAAAATGATTCCACAATTTGTCATTCAATTTGCCTGATCCTCAAAATGTCCATGGTGCTTTCAAGGTACGGACACAAGGAAGTCAGACAGAGAGCTCTCTTAAATAATTGATATAAAAATATACAATGTTACTTCTGCAAGTGTTACAAAAATATTAATTCTGGGTTGATCTTAGCATTGTGAAAGGAGCTTGTATTTAGATTACACACAAAAATACCATAAATTGAGTGGCTTAAATTAAAAAAAAAATATATTTTTTGACAGTTCTACATGCTGAGAAGTCCAAGTTCAAGGTGCTGGAGACAGGAGAGGTGTGATTTCCTGGTTCATTTACGTTGTGAGGAGACTGTGACATTTCTTGTTCTCTAAGAAGGTTGAGGCTCTCTCTATAGTACCATTCTTTTCTTTCTGCACCTTTCCCAGAACCACCCTTAACAGTTAGTTCATGGTAACATACTGTCCTTCAAGCATGCACCTTAACATTTCTTCAGCCTCTACTCACTACCTGTTTCCAAAACTGCATACACCTTTTGAGTATTTTTTTTAAAGCAAAGCTCTGTCTCTTGGTACCAAATTTCAGTCTTATTCTATTCAGGTTGCTATTTTAAAAAATACAATAAAACTTCATAGATTATAGAAAACAGGTATTTCTCACAATTTTAGAAGCTAAAAAGTTCAGATCAAGGCACTGTCACAGTCAGTATATGATAAGGGCCCCCATCCTGGTGTGTGGGTGGCTGTCTTCTGCCCATGTCCTCACACGACAGACACAGGGAGACAGCCCTCTAAGACACTTATTATAAGAAAACTATCCCATTCATTTCATTTCTATCCTCATCGTCTAATCACCCCTTAAGAACTCCACTTTTCCACCATCACATTGGTGATTATCTTTCAACTTATGGATGAGACGATGGGTGATAGACATTAAGCCTATAGCACAGCTTTACCTTGAAGAGTTTCATTGTAATTCTACCTGATTGTAACAGAACATAAAAAAAGAAAAATGAATGGTTGAGAGAAATAGTTTTTCAAAAGTAAGCAAGAAGGCAAAAAAGAAAGATAAGATGAGCTGCTTATAAATAATGAAAAATAATAGTCTCAACACACTTATCAACCAGAACAGTTGACTCCAGAAGACAATGGAATGAGAGCTTCAGAATGCCAAAAATAAGTCAATGTTGAATTTTATGGTCAGTAAAAATGTCATTCAATTATGTACTTAAAAATATGACATTTTCAGAAATCATAACACAGAGTTGATATCAAAAGAGACCCAATAAAAGAAATTTTCAACTTTATAGTTTGAGAAGAAAAAAAAAAACAATACTAGAAGGAAGATTTAATGTGGAAGAAAAATGGTGGCCAAAAAGAAAAAAAATATGAATAAATATGAAAATATATATATTTGCTAACGCAAATTGTTAAACATAAAGCAAAATTAAAGGAAATATCAGACAATGACAACATAAAGGCAATGAGAAGTCGCGCACCATGGGTGCTGAGGTAGGAGCGTTGCTTAACCAGAAGTTTAAGCCAAGTTTGGACAACTTAGCGAAACTTTCCCTCAAATAAGTAAGTAAGTACATAAATAAACAAATAAGGGTCAAAATTTCAAAGTAATCCATTTAAAAATTTGAAAGTATACAGACCCCAATTGCTTCTATTCATCACTTCTACTCAGCACTTTATTAAGTGCTTAAGTTATTTTTAAGAACTTAAGCAATGTATACAGAGGGAAAAAATGAAAGTGAAGCAATACATTACTATTTTTTTTTAGAAAATTTCTATGAAGCTGTTTATAAAACAAATATAGGTGTTTTTTGTTTTGTTTTGTTTGTTTTGTTTTTGAGACAGTCTCACTCCATCACCTGGGTAGAGTGCCATGGAATCACAGCTCACAGTCACTTCAAACTCCTGAGTGCCAGTGACCCTCTTGCCTCAGCCTCCCAAGTAGCTGGAACTACAAGTATGTGCCACATGTCTGGTTAATTTTTCTATTTTTAGTAGAGACAGAGTCTCACTCTTGCTCAGGCTGGTCTTGAACTTTCAAGCAATCTACTTACATTGGCCTCCAAGAGGGCTAGAATTATCGGTGTGAGCCACCACACTGAGCTGATTTTTTTTAAGTAATTACTAAGCTAACTGATCAAGATTGTTGGATAAAAAATTAACTAATAGCTGATTCATAATTTGGAAAAAAAGTATAAAAATATTTAGAATATGACTTACACAGCAATATACCACAAAACAAATAAATAAAAATTTACATATTAATAAACATGTAACAAATAAATCCAACAAAAGGTTGGCAGGAATTTTACAAAGATAAATCCCAGATTATTTTAAACAAAATGAATTGAAACCTTGTCATTTGCTTTTACTGGAATAATACAATTTGTCAAAATGTCAGTTCCAGATTGATTCATAATTATAGACAACTTCTGAAAATAATAGAATAATGTGGAGCATATCATTGTGAACTTTTGCTCGTAATAATATTAAAAACATATTTATCTAAAATATTGTTTTTGAAATGTGAAAACGGAACTTCCAGACTAAAATATTTGTAATATTTACTTCAATAAATAATTTCATTTTCAAAAGGAATAAAAAATTCCTAAAAATGAAACAATACTCAATTCAATGGGAAAAGCAACAGATAAAAAACTTAACCAGGCAATTCATAGAATAGGAAATACCAATGACAAAACCATGGTTGAAAAGTTGTTCCACTTCTCTGGCTTCAGAAGATAAGCAAATTAAAACTAGAGAACATTAAAATGTTCAAATCAGCTAAGATCAAGTCTGAAAATACCACGTGTTTGTGAGGATATAATCAAGCACATTCTCCACGTGCTGCTGTGGCAAGGGTTAACTGACATGTTTGAGGACCAGATGATGCCACATAGAAATCTGAAAATACACATACAAAATACTCAGTAATTCCAGACTTTGGTATATCCTAAAGAACCTTCTGTGAAGAAGTAATATGTGTGCAAATGCTCATGACAACACTGATTGTCTTTGGAAAAATATCAGAAACAATATTAATACTCATCAGGATTAATTACTTTTAAATAAGTAATAAGTTATGATCTTTTTGCAAAAGTGTAATAAACACTGAACATTAATACACTGGAGCTTATTTGCCCATATTAATGAACATAATTTGGGAGTCAGAATGGTATAAGCAGCAAAACTTTTATGGAGATTTAAAATGTGGAAAAATATGTATTATATATACATGAAAAATTAACACAAAATATAAGAATCGTTTCTATGTAGAGAAAGGTAAGGGCTTTGGTTTTTAATTTTTAAATCTCAAGTTTGTCAGAATTACTTCAAACTATATGTCAATATAAATAATTTCATATAACCTAAATTAAATTAAATTTTAGCAATCTTTCTTCTTCCCTCTAAATATTTAGAATATGTACAAAAATTTAAAAGACAACCCTGAGTTATTGCTTAACCTTCAAATATAAAAATGTTTCATAAGTCACCATAAATCTTTATTATTACTTATTAATAAAGAAGCAATAATCTCTCATTGTTTCTCTATGCATATACAAGTATAAAAATGATAAAATAATATCATTTCAAACAGCATTAAAATTATTAAAATCAAGCTCCACTGCAGTCACCTGCAGGTGGGTAAATAAAATACGCCATGAATTTGACATTATAACACAAGAAGTTGCACACTCCTGGAAAAAAAGGATCATAAATTAATGCCATATTTTATGTGCAGGACCATATAATTAGGTAAAATTTAATAAGTTGATATTAATATCTAAGAATTGTATAAATAATAATTATTTACATACTGGCTAAAAGTGGAGTTTAAAGTAACATATGAAAGAAAATTTTAAGGATATTAATTAAATGATACAGTATTTAGCTGAGAGTGCATCTATGGGTTTTTAGCCTAATATGATAAAGAGTGTGTCTTTGAAGCCAATAAGATACCAATAAATGGTGAAAAATATGCTATTTCATATTTTTCATATAATAGCATATTATATATGCTATTTAATAATTCAGTGATAAGCTGATAAGATAGCATAAAGGTTAGTAAATCACTTGCTTCATTTTCTAAATATATGTAACATCTTATTAAATTAGTAGAAAAGGATGAGAATAAACTTATAGGTTATTAAAAACTGTTTAGGATTTACTGTTAAACTGTATTTTATTCTCAATTTCAAGTAATTTTGAGTGTATGGTGCTTTAAATAAATTTGATAATATAATTTTACTTTTGTCTTTTGCAATAAAATACTTGTTACTCAAATTTACTCATACAACATTTAAAATATTCTATTTTGCAAGTTTATCAATTATATTTATAAATTCTAATTTATAATTATATTAGAAATATTTTAATTTTCTTTAAAATTTATAGTAAAAAAATCCTATAGATTGTCTCTCTTAACTAAATATTTGTTAAGCATATAGTCTTTATGTATGAAAAATAAATTATTTTGTAGACTGTTGATTTTTTTAGACCTGTTTATCTCCAGCCTATAGCTGACTGCAACCTCTTCAAAAAATGTTGAAACATTCAGATTATTTTTGTAGTTAAAGACATTGCTGCTCTTTTCTCTGAAACAAGAGAAAGCAACAGTGTTAATTGCAGAATAGAGGAAGGACGGCCTGTATTCAATATAACTAGGACACATTATTAATTTTTAATTTTGAAGGAGTCTTTCCACGGCTCAAGTGGATTGAATAGGGTAAAAGAACATACAAAAGTTACCGCTGGCTTCTTCACCTCCTGGGAAGGGCTAACAGTGTTTTACATTCTTGGTCTCTTAAAAATTATGGGGAAAAAATACCCCTAGGAACAGGTGGACGGGATGAACAAAGAGGCCTCTGTAGCAGCTCACTGACTCCAGGCAGGAGCTGGGGAATGTGGAGTTGAAGAAGAAAACAAACAGTGCACTTAAAATAAAAGATCATTGATGCAGCAATGTTGGGGGTTGGGGTGGGGGAAGCTTGCTCTCTGTAACTGGTGAACTGAAGAGGAATTAGGCTTGAACACACACACACACACACACACACACACAAAAGGCTTTCTGTATTCTTCAGTGAACCAAGAAGACCTCTCATAGTCTCGTGTTTCTGAACTATATTCATGTATTCCGGAGAGGTGCTGACGAAGGCGTCTGGAGATAATGAAGGGTGGCTGGGTATCACATTCTTGGGAGAACCCTTTCTTTTCTTAAGAACGTAGTGGTAGGGATATTAATATTTACTAAGGTTAATGCAGAACAGAGACATCCCTCAAACCATGGAAATACATTTTTCAATGATAAATAGGATAATCTATTTAGAAAATATAATTATAATGAATATTATTTATCAATTAGATAAGATTATTATACATGGAGTAGAAATTTTAGAGAGTATAAAGAGAAGGTAACATAGAAAAGTAAGACATTTTGTGTCATTTCTCTTAACTTAGGAGAAGTGGAAAACACATGACCTGAATAGGCATAAAATAATTAGGTCATGTACTTATATTAACTACTCAATTTATACTCTTTGGCATAACTTTCAACCAAATACACATTTTAACAAAGTATGTAACAAAACATGTAGCCCCCCAATAGTCAAATATTTAACACAATTTCAGAAGATTCCATGTATCAACGCACAAGCAACTTCACTGGATTCTTCAGTAAGGCAAGAAACTAAGAAAAATGTAAAACTGAATTACTATTTCACTTAGAAATTTGTTAAATAAGAAACTCTAAGACTAAAGGAAGTTAAATTATGTTTTTATAATATACAGAAAATAGCAATGATTAAGACATTCTCTATCAGAAATTATGCAATTGGGCGGCCCCTGAGCTCAGTGGGTAGGGTGCCAGCCCTATATACCAAGGGTGGTAGGTTCAAATCCAGACCCGGCCAAACTGCAACAAAAAAATAGCTGGGCGTTGTGGCAGGCACCTGTAGTCCCAGCTAGTAGGGAGGCTGAGGCAAGAGAATCGCCGAAGCCCAGGAGTTGGAGGTTGCTGTGAGCTGTGACGCCACGGCACTCTGCCAAGAGTGATAAAGTGAGACTCTGTCTCAAAAAAAAAAAAAAAAAGAAAGAAAGAAAGAAAGAAAGATTGTGCAATAACAAAATAAAAAAAGTAGAAAAATATTCAGAATCAAATATGTAGTTATCACTTAGCAAAAATAAATTAAAATAAATTAATTAAATATTTAATTTAAAAAGATAGAACGATGTGAAGTCCGACAATTAAGTTCACAAACTCATCCTAGAAAATGTGCTATATACTTCATTGCTGAACATCACTACAGTCACTTTTGAAGTATTTCCCTTGGGAAACTATGCACCAACTCCAGTATCCAGTACAAACTTCAAAGCAATTTTGGAACTCTTTTTCCCTAACGACCATTAGAACTGTCCTTGTACAAGGTCTGACAATTAAGTTTGCAAACTCATACTAGAAAAAGTGCTGTATTTCTCCTTACTGAACACTATTATGTTCACTAGCTGACCAAGGAAAGTACTTTGTAAACTAAGCCTGAGTAAAACAGAAAAAGTAAGTTTTAAAGATAAAAAAAGAAAATAATAAATTCACCAAAAATACTTAGTAAGTATAATACAAAATTTGATGGCTATTTCTTTATAGGATACAAAGTTTTAGTTATGCAAATAGATAATTTCTGGAGATGTAATGGACCTCATAGTGAAAATAGTGACACTACACTGTTTACTTGAAAATTTCTAAGACAGTAGATATTAAATTTTCTCACCGCACACAATATAAATGATAACTGTATGAGGTGGTGGATATGTTAATTAGCTTGATGCTGGTAACATTTCACAGTACATACATGTATCAAGAAATAATGCTGTCTACCTTAAGTAGATCCAATTTTTATTTATCAATTATACCTCAATAAAACTAAAAAAAGAAAAAAAAATCCAGTGTCTATTTCCTTGAAATCAAGCGATAAAAGAGAAAATAAAATAACTGAGGACCTTTTCAAAAGAAAAGCCAAGCATAAACTCATACAAAAATCATAGTCCAGTGTTATATATAAATATCTATTTAAGAAATATAAAATAAAATCATGACGCTAAATTCAGCGTATTTAAAAAATCATAGCAACAAATTAAATCTTATTATAAAAGGCAGAGAGAGCTAAACATTCAGAAATCTACTAATGAAATTCGTCCTAGTAATACAGTAAGTAGGAAAAAAAGTATGCAAATAATAATAATAAAACCTTTGCAAAAGGTAGAGAAATTACTTGGAAATACTCAGCACACATTTTTGGTAAATTGTACATAAAGAAACTGAGAAACTTCCTTGCAATGATACACGTCCTGCGCCATCTATTAAAACCTACAGCCAACAACACATTTGATGAGGAAATGTTTGAAGTGTATTTTATCAAGTCAGGAATAAGACAAGAATGACCACTTTGGCAAGTAGCATCCACACAAAAAGACAATAAAGACCATTCTGTACAATTAGATAAATAATCAAAATGTTTGAGATGAGAAATAAAAAAATAAAACCATCATTGCTAAGAGAAAACATGTCTACTAAGGAGAATTAGAGATAAACTGAGCTAATCATGAATTTCATTGTGTTGTTGGTTATAAGTAGCTTTTGATGAAACAATTGTAACTATTAGAAAAGTTATTCAGTGAAAAAAATCCCTTTCTATAGCAAAATAAGAAGATATCTAAGTATACATCTTAATAACTGATACATAAAACTTCCATGAAAAAATTAGGAAGTCCAGCTATATATATATATAAATGAATATAACATCAACATTTATACTATTTTATTGCTTTTTGTTAGAATTAGAAAATTTCCGTTTAAAAATCTTAAGGCACATCTTGAGCTAGTTTTGAAGTGCTTTTGATAATAACATCTAAATATTTTTAAGTGTGTTGACTGCGCCTTGAACATTGAACATTGAGATCTCTACCATCGAAAATGGTCATACTCAAAAAAAAAAGAAAAAGAAAATGGTAACAATAGAGAATATATTGTTGAATATATATTTTAGATAGATAGATGATAGATCAATTGATCAATAGATAGATAAGTGGATAGATTTAAATACTGTAGAAGCTCTGTAAGTTAACTACCCAAGGGACTGTAACAAACTGGTCAATATACAGAGGAGGTCAATATATGGAACTAGGCCTGCTGCGCTGAGACGCACATGTGATGCGTGTCCAGTATATGAAAATTAGGTCACCTCGTGGTGCATTTTACAAGGGTACATGTCAAATCTACTAAGTGTAGAGTATAAATGTCTTAACACAATAATTAAGAAAGTGCCACGAAGGCTATAGTAACCAGTTTGTTATATTTCAAATTGTATATAAAACCAGCACATATTACCCCATAAATGCATTAATGTACATAGCTATGATTTAATATAAAAAAAGAGAGAGAGAGAAAGAAAATTAAGTCAACTTCAGGAAGTGGTCAATCTAGGGAGCTGTCCAACTATGAAGGTTCTACTGTATGAAACAAGTTATTTAATTTACAGGTAGCAAGGCAAATGGACTTCAAACACAGCCAAAGGCTCTGCAAAATGTTTTCTGCTAAAAGGCAACCCCACTGCCCTCATTTCAAATAGCAGCTCTCCAGGCTCTGATTCCTGGGTATTCCCAGATCAAACTGAAATCTCTCCTGTTGTGTTTATCTCCAGAAAAAAAAAGAGAGAGAGAGTGGAAAATAGCATAAAGGGAGTGTCCACAATTCTTTTTTTCTTTTTCTTCTTTCTTTTCATCTTTATAAGGCTCCAAAACCCATGGATTTCTCCTCCCAGGTGAAGTTATTTGACCTCAGGTGTGTTCTGCCCCCAGCCTGGCCACACCCCGGCCAAGGACACAGTGTTCACAGAAAACACACCAAGAGAAGTTTTAACCAGTGATGTAAAAGCACGGGGTTCAGAGGGCTGTGTTACTTCAGACTGGTGACACCACTGTAGGTAAACGAATATTTGGGGAGTACTTTCTATTGCGAACAAATAAGAAACTTTCCACCACTCTGAGTATTATTTCTGAGTACATAATTTTGGAGTCACTATTGATTTTTTAAATTTAATCATTCATATAATTGTTTTCACATTCCACTGGAACTGAGGTAAACTTATTCGTAAGATGATTCTGTGCTGCAGGAAGAACACAGGCGCGTACAGACAGAACCAGGATATTCTTAAGTAAAGAGTCAACTTGGACTAAAATACTTCATTGCAGAATGAAAGCATCTAGCAAAGGTTGCTATCCATATTAATTTCTTTTCTCTGGGTGACTGAGGTATTTCCAGAATGAGGTCAGCTAACAGAAAGCTTTGGCAGCAACAGAGGACAGATACAATCCCAGGAGGCTCCTTAACCAACAGGACCTGCTGAGATCTGCAAACCGCTCACTCCAACTTTCCTCCTGAGGAAACTATTCCTCCACCGCCCGGTCCTGCTCTCCCTTGCAAAATGTCTTATCCAGTTTGTGTGAATGGCTAACACTAACAATAAAGGGTAATAAAAACTGAAACCAATAAATGTAAAAAGAAAAATACAATAATAAGTATGTGTTTTTAGACCCCAGGGATGCATCTGATCGTTAATAGTCCATTTTTAATATTTTAATGAAAATCCAGGAAGTAATTCATTGGTAATGGAAATTGTACAGGTTTATATAAACTTGGAATTCTATCAAATGAAAATTAAAGATTTTAGACTGAAATATAAAGTAAATCAGAAAACAAAATTGATATGCACATACATTTATTCACAAGCATGAAAACTAACACAGCTCTTTACCCTTAAGAGATCATGAAATTTTAATGTGTGGTGAGGCAGACTCTTTTCAAATTATTTGAAACCAATTTTGAACCTCTTGTAAGAGAACAGTCATTTATAGCTGGAGTCAATTTTCACGGTGTTTCCAGAACAGAAAAAATTCACTCTACATCACTGTTACATCTAAATTTTTTAGAACAAAGAATCTCTCTAAGATCAACACTTTTAAAAATGTTTTTTGAATGTTTGAAATGGTGAATCTTCAAGAAAGAGTTTAGATGCTTGACTTTTATATTTAGATAAATTACTTTTCAAGAATCCTTTGTCATTGTCCCTTGGCCATTCTTTAATGTGTTCCTTCCCTAAATAATATGTTGATGCCCATTTTTTACAGGAGTCCCTTTAATATCAAATGCTCTTGCTCAAAAATTTACAAATGATCTAATAACATTGCTAATTCTTTCTCATGTGCAGTTTTCAGCAAAAATTAAAACTACTTAAATAATTTGCTTTTCTTTCACAGATAACCTGAAATAATGCTGAGCATTAAGTGGACATAAAAAACTCATACTTTGAAATTAGTTCTGGCTAACTTATATTTACTGTTTTGGCTTTATATTCCTCTGGTTTAAATTTTAATTCATAGATAATTTGATTTCTGCAATGAAATAAATAAAAACATAATATTGTCATGAGATAAGATGATGTTGATGAAATATTCTATTATGTGTAGTTGTTTTATGACACAAGAAAGAACATATTTTAAGGTATATGAGTCCAAAATCTTAAAAAACATACTACTTGTATCCTAAAAATCTAAAAATGATGACTTCCGACGTGTATTACAATCCAGTGGAGTTGGTCAGTGTGTGAAAATATCCAAATGATACAGAACATATTCAAAGGGAAGCTTATAGTTTTCTAAATTGTTAATTAAAAACAATTACATTCAGATGGAGTACACATTCAAAAGTGATGGAATATTATACATATAGCTGACTCTGAAAGAAAATTAATTATAACGGTTTCATTCACACTGTCTTAAAAATTGTGGTTTATTTGTTTCAATGATCTAATGTATTATTTTATGTACCATGCATTATTCCTCCAAGGCTATGCAGATTTATATTAATATCAGACTGTAATTTTTTAAAAAACAAAATAACTGGGCGGCGCCTATGGCTCAAAGGAGTAGGGTGCCGGCCCCATATGCTGGAGGCGTCAGGTTCAAACCCAGCCCCAGCCAAAAACCACAAAAAAATAAATAAAATAAAATAACTAA
This sequence comes from Perodicticus potto, assembly GCA_963574655.1. NCBI lineage: Eukaryota > Metazoa > Chordata > Mammalia > Primates > Lorisidae > Perodicticus > Perodicticus potto. Next base: position 40,274 of record CAUYRH010069765.1, on the reverse strand, counting down.
AGCAGTGGCATTTTCTACAAAAACTTTAAAAAATCTAAGACATGATATGAATACTCTGTAACTTGGTCAAATTAAAATGGTATAATAAACCTAAGGACAAATATTATTATTTTAATAAGGGAAGCATTTTTCATAACAACAGTATAGAAACTGTTGGATTCTGATGGATGAACTGAGATGAAAATTGAGAAATTTCAAAACAAAGAAATAAAAGCTCTGTGGAGAGGAGGTAATTTACATCTTTTAAAGCTTGAAGTAGACCATCACGTTTTAAGGATAGTACAGAAAAGGAAACTTTTAACATTTTGCCATTTCTAGAATTCAATAATAATAGTAAAAATATATTAAACAGAATACCTATAAAACACGGAAAAATAACTGAAATTCTACTTGGTTTGTCTACCTAGGACAAAGCAGCATAACTTAAAACAAGCCCTTGGCTTCCTACCACTACGCTTCCAATTCACTTCTGCGCTCCCTGAGTGCTTGCGGTGGGCAGGTGGGCAGTCCCTGAGTAACTGGCAGGTGTCTAGGAATGATGTCGTTTCCTTGTTACACTCGAAAACAAGAATCAATTTTTTGAAACCCGGAGCACGGTGCCTACTTTAGCCTTCTAAAATGTAAGCCGCTTCAGTGATTACAAGTCAATTGATCTTTTCTCCTCTGTGAAAAAACACCCTAATTCCGTGGTTTTCTCTACGGATGCTATAATGAGAAATGTTCTCTCTTTGGAAGTACATCTTTTAAACCGATCATCTGAAAAGGATTTAAGTATAAAAGCCTCTATCACTTCAAGTATACAGTTAATTTTCTCAATAATTTTATTCAAATGCAAACCTTAGAAATATTCTTTTTATAGGGTATTTTAAAGCAAAGTTCCAAAGAAAGCATTGGGGAAATTTAAAAACACTATCTGCAAGAGTATAAAACTTAGATTTTTACTGTTTTTCTCTCCTGCTTTTTTTGTAGAAAAAAATGTAATGAAGGTGGTAGAGTGTTCTTTTCTGTTGCAAGCTTGGGTGTGAGATTTATATATTTGTTTCCTTCCTTTGAGCAGTAGCAATGGAAAGAAAGCTATGAAAAAAATTTTTTCTTGCACAAGGTTTCATGTGAGAAAATTTAATCTGAGCACCAGACGGCATCAGGTTTGCAAGTGTATGATATTTCTGTCCTCAGGCTGTTTTCCTGTAATGTCCCTTTTCCCTGTCAATGAAATACAACATCCACGTCTATATTTTCCCCTCTTAAGAAAGAGATAGGGGTGAATAAAAGGCTTTTCTCCCCACCTCATTAGTTGCAAAAATGAAATAAAAATAAAATTAATTCTGACTTCCTTGTAGGAAAGAAATGACATTTCATGTATAAATTTTACATTATTTGGACGCAAACGCTTCATAAATTAATACCATTCACACCAATAATGCACTGGGATTATTTAGTTTTCTAGGAATTACCTAATCTGCATGTTGTCATTTTCTTTTATATAAACATATGGACATTAGCAGTATTGGAATTTCACCTTTAATGATATTTGCAGAAAAAAATTGAATTGCTTAAATCCTATAATCTCTGCTAAGACAAAGTAACACGATGTAAATGGACCCATGCCATACATGATATAAGTCAGTGATTTTTCAGAAATGACTTAAATGGACATTTTTATGATCTTTTAAATATACTCCTTAAACAGCAATTTTTTTTTACTTACTAAGATAAGAATTTCTCTCCTCATTTTTAAGAAATATATAATTCAAAAGCAAGTTAAAGTTTTCTAAGAAATATCTTTTTGACTAATGATGCAACCTAGTTATCTGTAAACAGCTTTGGTTTTCTGTCAAAGCATTCACACCCAAGTATCCTACTCACAGACTAGTGGATATGATGGTCGTGCTCAAAATAAACATTATTCCATTGACAAGAAACCTCAAGCACACAGGAGTAAAAAGTCTTGAACATCCACTCAGAAAGCTACTGACATGAAATAAAAATTTAGATTTGCCTGTGTCAGAGATGAAAAAAATAAGACAGGAATTATGGGGAAGGATCAGCAATAAAGATTTGAGTAAGAATTACAACTTAGATCCTTTCAAAAAATTAATTCTCACTATAAGATAATACCACTTTTTACAAAATCATTTTTAACATTTCTACTTTTCAACGCATTGTTCTATTGTTTTTTTTTAAGGTTATATGCAGCAAAATAGATGCAAAGTTCATTAAAATAAATATTGCTTCTGTCTTGTTAACTTGTTTGATGATTTCCTTTTCTACGTAATCTTTCTTTATAACAAAATTTTAAGTGCGTCAACCATACTAAGCCTTCGCATGAATACTGGCATAACATTAATGGAATTAATGGGATTGTGTCATGGCATTATCAGAATATTCATATAGTAGCACATTAAGACAAGAGATTACAGAGACCTAAAATTAATAATCAACAACCCGTACAAAACCATGTTTAGACTCCTAAGTGTAACATTGCAATATTTTCTGATCAAAATTACTGAAGGCATAGGACACGTTTACAGCAATTAAACAACACTTCCTTTTATCTTATGAAAGGGTGAAAATCTATTTCTGCAATCAGGTGCAATTATTGGTCCATTATCCTATTATTCCTGTGAGGACTGCTCATGATCTTAAACCTTCTTAAACACGTGCGCTCCCAACCCATCAGCCTTTAGGGACTGAGTGGCCATCACAATGTGAAGAAAAGAGAGCTCGTCAATAGCCATATTAATGCCCTTTGTGAAATAGAGACAGATCACTGAAAATAAGTTGCCTCATAGTATTCAAATAAATATGTAAAATAAATGAATTATGAAAATGCACACCATAAAATATATGAATGAGCATATACTAATTGTATCAATATAAAAGGCTTTTGGGAGAGTTATGAGAGAAATTTCAAGAATTAACATTTGGGGATCCGAACAGAAACATCAGGAGCGCCTGCCACATGCAAAACCCATTTGGGAACTGGTCCTGCCTCCAATTTAAAAGTAGAACTTTGTTATAATGTGATTTTTGGTCTTCTGGGTATATACCTAGTAAAGGAATTATAGGATCAAATGGCAGGTCAATTTTTAGATCTCTAAGTACTCAGTGGGGCCACACCTACGGTGCATCTTAGAAGGGTACAGGCGAACCTTGCTAAATGCAGAATACAAATGTCTTCATATAATAACGGAGAAATTGCCAGGAAGGCTATGTTAATCAGTTTGATGAAAATAGGTAAGATTGTATATGAAACCAGCACATTGTACCCCTTGATTGCACTATTGTACACAGCTATGATTTAATGATAAAGATAATAAAAAAAAGAAATTTAAAAAAATAGCATTTTGTTCTGTTGCACAGTAATTGGAAAACAAAGGAAATATCTAAAGAAGGAAATAAGATTTTAATAAATGGACTTTAGCGTTAAAAAAAAAAAATTGTTACATTTCAAAGATGGAGAAACTATAAGCATCCAGATGTGTGAAGTGGGACAGGGTGGGATGAGGGATGGAAGGAAAGAGAATAACTTTGTATCCAGTTACCAAGCATTACTACATGCTAAAAACAGTGGAGCATCCTCTGAGATGTCAGAAGGGAAAGGGGGTTACTCAAATTTTACAACTATTTGAACCATCTTTTCTTCTAAGGGCAACAAAAAGATCATCTTTGACATTGAAAGACTCAGGAAAAAAAAGAAAAATCCACTTATGTGTACAGCTCGTGAGCAAAAAATTCACAAACACATCCTGGAGCCAAGCAAGTAATTAGAACAAAAACCCAATAAAGGGAAGAAATTACAGTCAGGGTATTTTTTTTTAAGTGGCACAGAATTAATTATGACTAGGAGTTGTTAACATAATGGTGAGCCATGATACTAATGATAAATGATTGCTCAAAAAGGAATAACAGAACAGACTTAGATGGATCTACAGCTATAAAGTGTTTCTCAACAATTTGGCAGGCAGGAAGAAGACGTAAGAGTGAGAGGAGAGTCCAAAAATACAGTTTTATTATTAGCAGTGATAAAGAAATATAGGATAAAGAAAGTTGAAAATTAAGGGGTAGCATAGTAGAAATAGGATGAAAAACTTCCACAGTTACTCATGTTAGCTAAAGAGAAGATAGAAAACGTTCTTAATCAGTATGGCTAATCTGTTATATATAGCTAAGGGGCTAGGGAAGAGAACCGTTTTAGAAGCATGAAAAGCAGAATATAATTTAAAACCAAAGATATTTATTACCATCCAATAAATGCCTCTCATGTTAAAAAAATAAGGATTCAAATTAAAAATTCAACCATAATATGATCCAGAGCCTCACCTTTAAAAAACATAATAATGGAGAGAGAGAGAAAATACATACAAGACAACAGCAAATAGAAAAAGATTATAATGTTACTGCAGCATTAGAGGCAAAAAGGATGAGACTGTGCAGTTGTATTTTTTACCATTAAAAATTCAGTGAACACTAGCAAAGCAATCATCATAAAACGTTTATTCTTTCAAAACATGTTTTGGAAGTACAGCAGAAGCCACCGATGCTGTCGCAATTTGGAGCTAATTTGGGGGTTTTTTTAGAACAAACAGGCACAGAAAAGGATACAGATGAGAGAATAGTCAATAAGCTTAAGTTAATGACTATACATTGTACTTGTATACTACAGAAAGTATATAATTTATAAGGTCAATTAAATATTTATAAGATTTATAGTGACCACAAAGAATTTGAAGATGTTAAAGAATTTTAAATGTTGAAATAGTACTTATAACATTCTCTGACCATAAGTAATGCTGACAAATATACATTAATATAAAATATTAGAGTAACCAAATAATAATCACTTGAGATTAGAAAAAGAAACTTGTCTGTAGCTCAAGACAAAGGATATATCAGAAGTGTAGCTAAAAATGATTGAGGCAGGCGCCAAGGTGTACACCTGCCCTCCTAGCTACTCCAGAGGTTGACGCAGCAGAATCACTTGTACCCAGGAGTTTGAGACCAGGAAGAGTGATAATAGGGAGACTCCCATCTCTTAAAAATATCTTTTAAATTGATCTAGAAGTTAATGGCAGGAATACACATGACTTATCAAAATATATACAAGGGAGGAGGGCTTACCTAAATTAGAGGAAAGTTGTTGCTTTGTTAAGCTGGACAGCATAAATATAAGTAAGCTAAGCAGCAGAGCTAAGAAAAAACCTCCAAAAAAAAATAAGGATAGGAAAAGGAAAAATATTAACAATAGCAGGAATTAATGGAGTGGAACAGAAAAACAGCAGAATTGATAAATATAAGGCTAGTTACTAAAAATTAAAACCATGAAATAAAGATTTAAAACAATGTATGAAATTAGGAATAAAAAAAGAGATGTAACTATAAATGTAGAAAAAATTTCTTAAAAATATATTTAAAAACTAGTATTTTTAACTCCATGGCAATCTGAAAAATGAATGACCAGATTTTTTTTGAAATGACCAAAAATTGAACCAAAATGATTAACAACTAAATGACGTTCACAAAATAGGATTTAAAGAAAGATCCTCCCTCCCTTAAAAATGCAAATACAAGACATATTTGTCAGTCAGTTCTGTCAAACCGTAAAGGAACAGAAATCTTCCATGCTGTCTAATCTATTTCAAAGCATGGAAAAATATGGGAAATTTCTCATTTTATGAAACTAGTGATAGGACGGCCCACACTATGAGTTCCCACTCTAACAACTAGGGTGTCTGTGACCAAATGTTTTTCCCCATATCTTTACGGAGGTATAATTGACAAATAAAAATTTTGTATATTTAATGCATACAACTTGATATTTTGACATAAGTATGCACATTGTGAAATAATCACTTATAACCAAGCTAATTAGTATATCTAGTACCTGCCAATTATTATTTTCTTTCATATAAGCAGCTGGGACTATAGGTACTCACCACAACGCCCAACTATTTTTTGTTGTTGCAGTTGTCATTGTTTAGCTGGTTCGGGCTGGGCTCGAACCCTCCAGCCTCGGCGTATGTCGCCGACGCCATAACCACTGTGGGCACGGAGCCCTGTTAGACCTTCTTAATCTTGTCAAAAGCAAGCATGCATGGGAAGATTTATGAGCTAGAGGATAATGTTACCCCATTTCTGAGACAGTAAGGACAAAAGCAAATGCTTCAAGCTTGCCAGCATTCAGCAAAGCATAACATTTGCAAGATTTATTTGAAGGAAATACAAAGAACGGAAACTTCAAGGGGAAAACCCCGACATCATTACTACTTGATACGTTAAGTTTTTACAGCAAAAGTTCTAATGAGAATCGCTAACATTTTTTCAAGCCCTTCCTAGGTACTATTCCTGTGCTCTTTGTGTGTTCCCTTACGTAGCACTGAAAGCAGTCATCAGAAGGTGCAGTTAGTATTCCAGCTGAGTCTAGGGTGTCTAATTACCATAATTGGCAGAGTCAGGATTGAAATACAGTCTGATGCCCAAGTCTGCTTTCCTCACCGTCATGTTGTACCAAACATGTCTCTTAATTTTAAAATTCTCAAAAGACAGGTTCCTGAAAGGAATTCAGGAAGGGAAGAAATTTAACATAATGTGTCTACAGATAAGTTTCTATAATAGCTTCTTCACATCACAGTTGACAATCCATTTGGAGTTTCTGAGGAGTACTTTTCTTACCTACTTGTAATCCTTCCCTGAAGATCTTGGAGAACGTTTAGAACTGAGATTGCATTCAGTTGACAAAGTAATTTCAGAAAATCACTTTGAAGACACTTTTAGCAAAACATTTCCTTGTTTACTCCAAAACAAAATGAATGGACTTTGAATGCCACCGGCTTTTTTCACCAATATACATTTGCAGGGCTAGTTTTTCTCCCTTGGTGACTTGTGAAAGTGAAGCAGTGTAATCAGCCTGCCCTACTTCCCATTTTCTTTCCCGCACCATTCTGGTTAGCAGGGAAAAGATATCAAGCAAGAATACTTGGCATTTATGTAGATTATCACTGACTGAAAGTTTTTAAGCAAAAAAAAAAAATTTTCTCCCCAAATCGGACATTGTTTTAATATTTTGTTTGGGATTTTTTCCCTAAAATTTCAAACATTAAAGGCTGGCCTGAGATTTTTAAATTTATTTAAGGTGGCATGAACTTTTTAAAACATTGAGAAGTAACGCCGTTATCTCTATGCTTTTGGTATGGAAGTATAAAGATGTTCTGAATGTATTTTTAAAAAAAAAAAAACCAGCATGTTTTAGGTGCCATAGCTCACACCTGTAATCCTCACACTCTTGGGAGGCCAAGGAGGGTGGCTTGCTTGAGCTCAGGCGTTTAAGACCAGCCTAAGCAAGAGTGAAACTCTGTCTCTAAGTCAAAATAAAAAAAAAAGAAAAAATAGCCAGGCATCATGGCTAGTGCCTATAGTCTCAGTTACTTGGGAGGCTGAAGCAGGGAAATTGCCTGAACTTAGGAGTTTGAGGCTGCTGTGAGCTATGATGCCATGATACTCCAATCGGGGCACAGAGTGAGATTCTGTCTCAAAAAAAAAAACAATCAAAAAACAAAACCACAGCGTGTGCTTCTCTGTCCTCCCAAATCTTTCTAACCTTTTTACTTTTAATTAATCCAAAAGCACTGAGATGCTGTTATAGTCTAATGAGATTAATGTAGCTCTATTGATACGTAGCTATTAAAATGTTTGTAGCATAAATGGCTATTTCTTTATTGTAAGTAAACATTAACTGAAAACAGCTGTTTACGTATTTCAGTTTTATTCTCATGAATTCTTATTTAGGAGCAGGCTTATGTTTAGGCTTTTAAGCGTACTTAGTGTAAGAGATTTGCACAATATTGATTTGGAGGTAAGCCATTGAAATACAGCCTGGGGTGGGGGGGAGTCAGCTGAAAGTTATCCATAGGGATGCCCTTCTGGAGAGGATTGCCTAGGGGAAGGGAGTAGTCAGAGGACAGAACCATTTCTGGGGAAAATCAACTTGTAAGAAGCTAAAAGAAAAGGTAATGTAGGAGACTAGAAAAGGATGATAAATAGAATGAGGGGCAAACGGGAAATAACATATACTGTATGTAAGACATGTTTTCTGGTATTTGAATATCTAAAAACTTGGCATGTGTCTTACTATCAATGACATCTATTGGCCGCATTTTTTCTCTAGTAGTGCATAAAATAACGGGGCATCTTATAGCCGAAGGGTTATTTTAATCTAGTAGTTGCTGGGTTTTTGTTTTTTTTTTTTTAGAGATGGAGTCTCACTTAGTCACCCTCAGTAGAGTGCTGTGGTGTCCCAGCTCACAGCAACCTTCAGTTCCTGGGCTTAGGCAATTCTCTTGCCTCAGCCTCCCAAGTAGCTGGGACTACAGGCACCAGCCACAATGCCCGGCTATTTTTTTGTTGCAGTTTGACCAGGGCCCGGTTCCAACCCACCACCCTCGGTATATGGGGCCAGTTCCGTACTCACTGAGCCACAGGTGCTGCCCTGATGGTTTAAAATCAGTTGTACTTTCTATGAGAACAGAAGAGGGAAAAATAAAACCAGCTGTGCTTATCTATTTCTAAATTATTTTATAATGTTATATGTTTTACAGTCTATTTAAACAGTGCACAGATTAAATGGATAGTTACCAGTTAGGCTAACAGTGCAAAGCTCAAGCTCTGTCTGCATCAGAGGCTGAGTCATTCAAAGCATCCTCACCTACCATTTGAGTCCTGTGGGTGAATCTGTTTCCCTCCAAACCCAAGGGTTTTTTAACCTATAGACTAGGAGTTAATAGTATCTATTTCTTAAGATTGTGTAAGGATTAAGTAAGATATGTCATGTAAAGTACTTAGCACTGTGCCTGGCAAATGGCAAGCTCTCAGTCAGTGATAGCTATTATTATTTTCTACATTGCTATTTTGGATTGTAAAGAAATAACTGTCCTTGCCATCCCACCCCACAGCATCACCATTTCTCCTTAAGTAGAGCTAGATTATATCTGACGTAGGCAAATATGACAGAACCCTTATATATCAGGGGTTCTCAACCTGTGGGTCATGACCTACAGGAACTGTATTAAAGGGCCGCGGCATTAGGAAAGTTGAGAACCACTGTTATATACGCTTGGGTGAGCTGCAGGTTACCTTGTCTTGAAGGATGTTAAACTCTGTTACCTGTTAGGCAATTGTAATTAGCAGGTGTGTGTATGTAGATTCTGAGCCTTTTTTTCTGCTCAGCCCAAAGCTCTACTCTTACTGGGTTCGTAGCAAAGTACTGAGTGATGGCATTTAATCCCTGGAGGCAGACTCTTTTTTTGCTTTGAGCAAAAAACTTGCAATCTTTGTGGATGAGTGTTTGGGGAATTCCTTATAATATATTATCTCAGACAAATTGAGAGGTTTTCGTTTTGGTTTTTTGTCGTGTATTTTTTTTTCCCCTTGACTTTAACTCTGATCTGTTCCAGGGGATTTTGTAGTTTCTCAGTTGTTAAAGCGAATGAAAAGTAGACTAAACTGCATAAACGTTGGGTAGGGAGTGTAGATAATGTTATAAATATCCATCTCAGTTTGTTTTATAAAACCAGCATCTCCTGTGACTTATCTTTATTATGGAATTGCTAAATTATTATTGTGCCTTTCCTCCAGAAAGGTTCAGATGCAGTCATAGAGGCAGTCTGATTTACAAGGGAATTACTATTTTATTTCCTAAATGTTCCACCATGCAAAAAGAATTCTGGGGGTGGAGGGGGATTTATTCTTTTGGAGAAAACTAATTTTACTTTGTCTTGGTAAAATTTACCACATAATGCAGTTAATTGATAATTCCCACAGACTTTTTTCTTTTCTTGGTGGTCTTAGTCATCATAACTTCTTCTATCGGATTATCTAGTATTGGGGAAGATCCTCTGAAAGCCTGGAAAAGCCAGGCATAGGGACTCAGGCCTATAATTCTAGCACTCCGGGAGACCGAGACAGGTGCATTACTTGAGCTCAGGAGTTGGAGGTCAGCCTGAGCAAGAGTGAGACCCTGTCCCCACGAAAAATAGCTGGGCGTTGTGGCAGGCGCCTATAGTCCCAGCTACTTGGGTGGCGGAGGCAAGAGAATCTCTTTGAGCCCGAGTTTGAGGTTACTGTGAGCTATGATGCCCCAGAACTCTACCGAGGGTGATAAAGTAAGAGACAGAAAATCCACTGTCTCAAAAAAAATAAAAAAGAAAAGAAACCTAGGAAAGAATAAATACATTTCTAAGTGTATGTTTCTAATGTCTTTCTCTAGGCGGCTCTCTAAAGTCTCCAAACTGTTGCTATTTTTTATTTAGCCTTATAGAATTAGGTTTGTAATTTTATTTTATTAGTATCAAATTATTTCATTTCCTTCAACTTGAATAATAACATTTCACAATTTGAACTCTAATGCCTCTGATATTCACACCTGTGTTTCAATCAGTTGAGTCTGAAAATGTCCAACAACAAAGGTCTTTAGCATTCTACTTAATGGGTGGGTGCACGTCAGTGCACAGGATTTGGGTTATTAGTGTGCCACAAAACATGACGTACCATATCCCAAGATGTGGTACGTCATCAGATAATTGAATTACAACAGTCGCTATAAATGGGACCCAGTTCACTAAAGTAATAAATAGTGTCCCCTTTTATTAAAAAAAAAATTAACAATGCTTATCCAGATTCTGAAGAAAGATATCAAGCAAGTAAATAGCATGTACTTACCCACATATAGCAAATCCTGAATCATTGCCATTTTTATATAACTGACCCATGTAGGTTCTTTGCTGTATTCTTTTTTTTTTTGAGTCAGAGTCTCAACTCTGGGTAGAATGCCGTGGCATCATAGCTCACAGCAACCTCCAACTCCTGGGCTCCAGAGATGCTCTTGCCTCAGTTTTTCTATTTTCTAGAGATGGGGTTTCACTTTTGCTCAGGCTGGTCTCGAACCTGTGAGCTCAGGCAATCCATCCGTCTCGGCCTCCCACAGTACTAGGATTACAGGCGTGAGCCACCACACCTGGCCTACATGCTATATTCGTATATCTATGTGCCTCAGTTTAGTTTTCAGAGAAATGAAGCACTACAATTTAATTAGCTCATAAATTCCTGTCATTTCTAAAATGCTATAAGACTTTAAGCCTAATTTCCTTTGAGCCTGATTTTCTTACTTATTGATATAGCTTTGTTATCTGGACTCAGCCTTCGTGCAAGTGACTAATTGAGACTATGAAGATGTGTGGAAGCCACTGGGTCCAGGAATGAACCCATTCCTTTAGCAGCCACATATCACGCCATCTGGCCATCTGAATCCTCAAAGAGGTCATGGTCTCAGAGAGGAGTGTGGTAGTTTAAAAACATGGCCCCAAAATTCTTTGATGCTCTTCCCATCAGAAAGTGGGGCTCCGCCTCCCTTGGAGCTGGGCTCTGTGACTCCCTGCCATTAGAATATGGCAGAAGTAACACCATATTGGTTTCTGGGCCTAGACCTTTAGAAATGAGTAGCTTTCACTTCCTGTCTCTTATGATGCTTACTCTTAGATGCCAGCTGCAGTGCTATGATGAAGCCCAAGATGCCCTGTGGAAAGACCCAGGCAGAGAGAAACCAGCAGCCAGCCCCAGCCTGTTGGCTATTTGAATGAACCATCTTGGAGGTGGATTTTCAGCTCTAGCAGAGCTGCCCTGCTGACAGTGCACGAAAAAGAAACATGTCATCCCAGCTGTGTCCTGCCCAAATCACAGATTCTGAGCATAGCAAATGACTGTTGTGTCAAGCCATAAAGTTTAGGAGTGATTTGTTGCTGGAACATAAGCAATTTTGAAGCAATGAAGAATTACACTGACAGTGATACATATTGTATACACAGCAACTCTGAGGAGAGACACTTAATCCTTCCTTCTTATCAAGAAACACTTCCGCAATGACAACTAAACTGAGTCTTGAAATGACTAAGTGTTAAGCAGATGGGGTGGGGGGAGGAAGAAAGGGCGGAATGTCCTGGGTAGAAGGGACAACAGTGTGATTACAAGTAGAGAGGCAGGAAGCATAGACTTTGGTGTTGCTGGACCATAAAGCTGAGGATAGGAAATACTGGTTATTTTGCCAGAGAGATTGGCAAAGGTTGAATCATGGAGGCCCTTTCATGCCAGGTGAAGGCATATTGTGTACAGCCCTTCCCAGGCTCCACTGGCCCAAGAGGTGGGGAAATTGGGAACACCGTTCAGGGCAGGACCTAGGCAAAACCAAAGTTTCGTTTAAGACAAGAAGATAGGGCATGCTATGTGAAATTGGAGGATGGTTTTTCTTTTTTATAATGACATGAGGCTTGCAGAAGGCAAAATAGAAAAGATCTGGAAGGGAATCAAGAATGAGAAAATGCAGAGGAGGAAGAGGATGAGGGTAATAAGCAGAGGTTGGGCGGTGTCACATGAGAGGTCGTCTTTTATTGAGTTGCCAGATATTCCTTAAAGGAAAGACTTGGTTAGAAGAGATTGCCTTAAGTTTCTTTGGTCCAAGACCTCATGGTCAGCGGTCCCTGGCTGTTTCTGGCCTGCTCGCAAAGCTTTGTTGAGAGGAAGTGAGAGTCCTCTGCCAGCCAGGATGGGCTGCTTCTGGGAGAAGGCTGCCACGGGGTGTTCAGCGGGTGCTCCTCACAGTATTGCAGGACAGCAGCATCTTACTGTGAGCCCTACTGTTATTGCAGCTCCCACAGATTGAACAGTAGTAATCATCATAAAAACAATAGCTTGTATTTATGTGGGCTTTGTAGTTTACAAATGGATGCTTTCAACACTTTTAATAGAAAGGGTAAGTAATGTTATCTCATTTATAGCCCCCAAAGGCATGAATCTGTAGCATTAGGGTCAATGCTGCCAGTAAACAGCTGAGATACAAACAGAAATCAGATCTTCCAACTCCTAGCTCTTTCCAGCTATACCACAGTGCAGGGTTAGAGCTGGAAACTGGACCGGACTTATCTAATTCAAACTCTTCTTTTGTAGTTGAGGCAACTGAGGCAGCAGTCTGATAGAGCACAAAGAATGCAGTTGTTGCAGGTCAGGTATTCTGGGACCGAACTCTGAATTGGAGAATAGCATGTAGAAGTTTGTTAGGGAGTGCTCTTGGGATCTGTGGAAGGAAGGGAAGACAAGGGAAAGGAAGGGAAGGGAAGAAAGCTGGATTGTCAGAGAAATCAAGACGTGATGATACAGTGTCAGGAGAAGCTTTAGCCGACCCTGCAAGGGGTTGTGAAGATGGATGACCCTTTAGAACTATATTGAGTTGAGGAAATGAAGCCAGGCCTTAATATCCCATTGGCCATCATATGCTGGTCACCCAGGAAGGGGGTGTGACTTTGGGCAAGGTAGCCCAAAAGGAAGCTGAGAGCAAAGGGTTTTCTGCCAGTAGCACCCAGCCTCCTGATTTTGGAGCATCAGAACAGTGCCACCATGCTGGACTTTGGAGTTAGCTAGATGTGAATTTTAATCCTCATGAGCCCTTCTGCTTCCCCAGCAAGTAGTTACTACATTAGTCATACTCTGGGCAGGTTCTTTGATCTTCAGGATCCTCTCCCATAAAATAGGAAAAATAATGTGAGAACTAATTAAGCCTTGTTTTTCCTTATTTATGAAATAAGAAAAGTAATCATACCATCCATTTGGGAAAATTGTTAAGAGGATTCAGTTAGATCATAAAGTTACTATAGTACCTATTACTTTTTAAGAACTAGATACTATTATACATATTTAACGTGTCTGATTCAGTGCCAGACACATAACATTTGTCATAAAAGTTGTATGATCAGTATTTCATATAAATGATTTTTAATGTTCCAGAAAGGTTAAGTGACTTTCCAGAAGTCAAAAATCAGTATCCAAGCGAGAGCTGGAATGGATCCTATATTGCTGTTGACTTGGGTTTTATATCAAGAAATATGGGAGGACTTATCTCTATGATGAGTCAGTGTAGTGGAAGGGAGTGGCCCGTGAATGTGACTTTACCTGGGAGAGTCTGATTCCTTAGGATAAGCCACTGGAGTTAGCCCAACGTGGAAACATTTTTCAGAATGGAAAGAAGAGGGTAGATTAAAGATGAAGTCATCTGAGTCACAATACTCCACCAAGGCAGTGCTTTAGCCGAATGATGATTACAGTGTAGGACAGGTTACTTTGATTCACTAGTCTAAATATATATGTGACTGTGTCTTCCTGCATGGTGTTGCTTTCCCCACTAAATCGGATTCTGGGCCTGCTGGCTATATCTCACTTAGTAGATGTTGAACCAAGGATAATTCATTTTCCCTCTCTGGGCTTGCATTTCCTCTATACAATGAGGATCTGATCTAGGTGAGCCTTTTCCTAGTCTGTCGTGGTTTAATTCTTTAATTTCAAATATATCCTACAGCACAGGTAATTTAAGGCAAAACATTGGGTGTATCATAACCACAGATGAGTGTGTTGAGTAAAGGCTACAGAGAGAAGTGTTCAATAGCTCTGCCAAAAAAGCCTTAATATTTACATTTCAATAAAGAAGGGAGGAAAATCACTGTTTTTTGAATCAAAGTGTCCATAGTCATAATAGTCATGTATTTACTATGCAGAGTACATTAATGTGAGCTAAACCCCAGCTATGGTAATGTAGGAAGAGAATGGGGTAGTGATTCAATTCTGAAGGTTGGAAATGCTAAAGCTCTTGTTTTCTGTCAGAAAACTGCTGCTAGATATTTAAATTTAGTCTAGATCCATTATCATAAAGCCTTTATTGTTTATTGGAGCATCTGGTTGTTTTTTGGGTTTGTTTTTTTTTTTTTTCAGTTTGGCTTCTGTGCTTAGTTACTAGTCTCAGGTAATTGGGTTTATGACTTGCGTAGCTTTTGAAATATTGACAACTAAATTTTCTCATTGGACATTCGACACATGTAAGGCATGTTAATGTAACTCTTGAATTCTAGAAATGGAATCAGTATACATATATTTTTGAATTTTCTCTTGCCTGAACCATTGCACATTTTCTATAGAACAAATATTTAATCCTTAAGAGTTCATAACCACAGAATTAAAGATTAGCTTTGAACATAGGTCAGAGGAAGGCATCTACTTTGCTTAAAAGCTAATCCGGTAAAGAAGTAAGAAAAGCAATTTGGAAGGTTCTCAAAAACATTTAGGAATCAATATCTAATGTTATAAAAGCTGCTGTCTGTATGGCTAAAAGTGTATGAGTCAAACCTTCCTTAAGTTTACCACTCATTTATTCATCCATTCATTATTATTCACCCATTCATTGTTTATTCATTCACCAAATATTGTTCCAGAAACCAGGGTAACAGCAATAAATAAGACAGAACTTACTATGTGCCAGTTCTGTGCCAGACACTTTGGTACTTGGAACTAAATGCTTGTAGCTCCACAGTCTGGTGTCATGGGGTAAGCATTACACTGGGAGTCTAGTATTTTTCCTAAACTCACTGCTAGGCTGTGTAACTTTAGGTGAGACCTGTTGTGTGTCATTTTCCTCCTCTCTGCAATGGAATTGCTCACCCTGTTTACTTTGTAGCTTTGATGTAAGAATCAAATGAAATAGTGGTTTTGAAAGAGCTTTGGAAGTACTACATAATGACAAGTAATGGTCTTGAAACTGTGACAGTGATTTTGACCATTTCATTGCCTCTGTGGAGAGGGCTGAAGATGAGTACCTTCTCAGTAGATCTAGATCTGTGTGTTGCAACTGCTCAGCTCAACCATTAACTCCACATGTATAACTACCCCCACTTCCTACGCATGGATGAGGTGGCTGGGGAAATGAAAGCTCTAGCAAGTAAAACTCATTTAGAAAACATTGTTCAATCTATACACTGCATTAAATCAGCAAGTAAAGCATATGGTATTTTGCCATATATAATGCATACTTTTTGGCCTAAATTTTTGAGGGGAAAATAAGGATGCACATTATACATGAGTAGTACGGCTCAGCGGCAGGGGAGCCCAGCAGGCCTCCTAAGACCACTGTGCCCTTCTGCCTGGGCCCACCGGGTGCATGGGGTTCCAGGGGAGGCAGTGGTGGCAGGACTAGCCAGGCAGGCTGTGATCCTATTGGGATGAGGGCCAATGACTGAAGCCCAGCTAGGTCCCTACACAGGTTCCAGGGACCCACCTGGCTGCCCGAGGGTTGAGGGGCTTCAGAAGTTCCTGCCCTGCCTGCCATGCACTTGGCCATCTCAGCCACCACAGCAGCCACCAATATGGCAGGAAGGGAAGGGCTCCTGGAAGAGAGGGAATGAGCCACTTTCACAGAGCCAGGGCTGAGGAGAGTGGTGTGATCTGCATTTGCGAGAGAAATTTTAGCCCTCCATCAGAGGGTCTCTCCTGGCTAAGAGCTGTGCACTTTCTCCAGGGGCATTTTCCTGGAAGTTTGGGTCAAAAACGTGGGTGTGCTTTTTACAGAGCAAAATATAGGGGGCAGAGATGGGGATAGGTAGGAGATGGCATCTGTCTTCAAGAAATCTGGATTTGAGGCCAGGTGCTGTAGCTTACATCTGTAATCCTAGCATTCTGGGAGGTGGGGGCTAGAGGTTACTTGAGCTCAGGAGTTTTGAGACAGTGAGGGTCTGTCTCCAAAAAAAAAAGAAAAAAGAAAAAAAGAAACCTAGACCTGAATTTTGAAATTCAAAGTGAGCAAATGTAAATCATTACCTTCATTGCAGTTTCCCAAGGGTCAATGTCAAGATGTCTGTCTGGCTCTGTAATGGTTCTAGGGGCCCTGTATGACACATTGGAGTGCCTAGTTATACCATTGGATCATAAAAAATCTTCTTATGAGGAAACTAAAAATTTCCTTCTAGCTCTGTGTTTAATTCACTGCTAGGTCCTAGATCTACCGTGCTGATGCTGTAGAAGGAAGTAAGAGGTCTGATCAGCTGAATCCCAGTCCTATACTGATTCAAGACTCCCTCTCAAATATCAGATCTAGAGTATAGATTTTTGTGTTTCACTCACTGCTGTCTCCCCAGTACTGAAAACAGTGCCTAACACCTGGAACTCACTATAAATGCTGTGAATCAATGAAAGCTGCAGTCTGCCATTTAGAGTTCTTCTGATACTCTGATACCCCAGATAGTCAGCTTCTTGTAGACAAGAGCTATGTGGTTTATATCCAGATTCTCTGTGTCTGGCATGTAACTAGCCCTCCGAATGTTTGCCACATGGGCATGTTAGGCAGTGATGGATGCCCCAAGATCAGGACCTCCCTGTCACGCCCTAGAGAAAGCCCTAACGCTGAGAGGGGGTTTGTTCCTAGGAAGTCTGAGGCATAACTCAAGTCTGAGGCCTATCACAAATAAGACATTTCACTGAAAATTCTTTTTTAATCTTAGCATTTCTACTTATTTTCACTTTTCTACTCCATTGTTACCTCCCTTGACATTTGTAGACACTGCCTTTGACCTTCATAATAACCCTATGAACTTGGCATTTCTGTTTCCATTGTTACTATTTTTACAAATGAAGAATCTCAGACTGGGAGTAGGAGCAGAACAAGGGTGAGGGCCCTTGGCACAGATGCCAAATTTGAGGGGTATAAAAACTCAGTAGTCAAGGTAAATCCTATTTTATACAATATTTATAACATTAGACCAATAAAAAAAAAATTAAGCCAACTGGATCACGCCTGTAATCCTAGCACTTTGGGAGGCCAAGACAGGAGGATCACTTGAGCCCAGGTGTCCAAGATCAGCCTGTGTGATAGAATAAGACACTGTTTCTAAAAGAAAAAATGAATATAATAAAAAATTAAAAGTCATACATGAGCTTGGCACCTGTAGCTCAGCAGCTAGGGCACCAGCCACATACACCGGAGCTGGCAGGTTCGAATCCAACCCAGGCCTGCCAAACGACAATGACAGCTACAACCAAAAAATAGCCAGGCGTTGTGGCGGGCGCCTATAGTCCCAGCTACTTGGGAGGCTGAGGCAAGAGAAACGCTTAAGCCCAAGAGTTGGAGGTTGCTGTGAGTTGTGACGCCACGGCACTCTACCCAGGGCAATAGCTTGAGACTCTGTCTCAAAAAATAAATAAATAGGCGGTGCCTGTGGCTCAAAAGAGTAGGGCGCCAGCCCCATATGCCGTAAGTAATGGGTTCAAACTCAGCCCTGGCCCCCAAAAAAATAAATAATAATTAAATAAATAAATAAATGTCATACATGGTCCAGCAGGGCCAGGATTAAGGTGAGGCAAGTGAGGTGATTCATGCCCAGTACAGAATTGGGTCCTGTATTTATTTAAAATTGTGTTTTGTTCTGAAATGAAATAACAAAAAATGTATTTTGTTCATTATGAATTTTTTGTGTAAAATTGGATTTTTAGATTGTTGTATGAAAATATTACTCATCTTGATAAGGGTTTTTTCTTATTACCCTCTCATATTTGGCCCCTCAGGCTAGTGCCCCCTCACCTAACCACAGTTCATCGTTGCCTTAGAGCACCAATTCCAGGTCATACGCTTGGAAGTAGTTTCTGTCTCCAAATCGTATACTCTTCTCATTGTACCACATAGCCACTCCAAATACCAAATTTTTATTTTTATTTTGTTTTATTTTATTTTTGAGACAGAACCTCAAGCTGTCGCCCTGGGTAGAGTGACATAGCATCACAGCTCACAGCAACCTCCAACTCCTGGGCTTAGGCGATTCTCTTGCCTCAGACTCCCAAGTAGCTGGGACTACAGGCACCTGGCTATTTTTTGGCTGTAGTTGTCACTGTTGTTTGGCAGGCCCGGGCTGGATTCAAACCTGCCAGCTCTGGTGTATGTGGCTGGCGCCTTAGCTGCTTGAGCTACAGGCGCGGAGCCCCTAATTTTCTTTGTCTGAACATTTTTGGGTCCTTTGTTTTTTACAAATTCTTGGGTTTATAACCCCAATTATTAGAGAATGTCTTTAATGCTCCCTCTGGCCCTTTCTGTGCATTGTTGCTCTGTAAATGTGTGTCACACATCCTCTGTTGTTTTAAATTATTTGATTTATAAGCATTTCTGAATGAATCTTATCTCAAGGGCACACTACAAAATAGTTGCCTTGCCTAGAACTACATTCCATGACCTGAATTAAGAACCAGTGAATATGGCTAACTCTGCATGAGCTGGAGGAGGGAAGGTCTATTCTTTAAATAGAATCATAGAATGAAATGACGGTTAGAATAGCAAGTACGAATTCAGCAGCATGTCAGAATTCTTACAGACTTCGCTGTTGAGTGACGTTTCTTGAATAATCATTCGGTCAATGGCAGTAACAAGAACAAATTCAGTTAGCACTGCCCATATTCATCTTCTATAGGGAGAAGTGCCTCTGAATATGTGAAGGTATAAATTAGCTTTTTCTGCTAAGATTTGGTTTTTATGCAGTGTGTATCAGTTGGTCCTGCTATACACTTGGAAAGAACAGAAAGCTCTCTCTGATCATTTTCCTTCTGAATAATTTTCAAGTATCAATGAGAATTTCAGGTCCAGTATACCTGTTGAGGATAAAGTAGTGAGTGTTTGGGATCAGAAATAGAAGATAAAATAAAACAGCAGAATAGCATTTTGTTTTTCTTTGCTATTAAGTCTTAGAAAAGGGAAAGGAAATTGGAGGCAAGGAAACTAAGACCTTGGAATTATACTGCAGGGTCTGTTAAGGAGGAAGAAAGAGAGACCATGTCCCTGGGATAAAAACTTTGATTTATAAATAAAGGCATGCAGGGCAGTGCCTGTGGCTCAAGGAGTAAGGTGTCAGCCCCATAAACCGGAGGTGGGTTCAAACCTGGCCCCAGCCAAAAACTGCATTAAATAAAGGCATGCAACACTTGGTTTGAGAATCAGACACAGAAGTAAAAAAGGACCCCTTTCCTAGGCACATATTCTCTTTATTACTTTACTTTTATGAGATAAGTATATAGTTTAAGGGCTTTCCTTTATATGAGAACTGAGACTAGAAGGTCAAGACCAAACTGAAGGAGTTGAATGCGAGGGTTAAGAATCAATACTTTATCTTACAGGTCATGTTGGACACAGAAGACTTTTGAGTGGGAGATGGCCTACTCTAACTCATATTTCAAAAAGTTTAATCTGGCAGCATTATAAAGGAAAGAAAAGAAATTGGGGACAAAGCAGATCAACACTTTATTAGTGAAATTAGAAAAGAAAGCAAAGGAAGGCTGTGAGATAGATGGCGGAGGAAATTGGCATTAGTAATTGGGACTTATTGTCATAGGAGGAAGAGGTTAAAAGAAAAGGAAGAAAGGACTCCAGTTTCATCATGAGTGCCCTAGAGAAGGGTCAAGCCATACACAAAACAAAATAAAATAATAGCAAGGGAGACTATTTGGAGAGTAGAAGAAAAGATTTTATATTCAATTCCAAATAAGTTTTCTTTGAAGCAATGATGTAATGAACAACTAAGAGATCCCTTAGGTTGTTGGGAATGCAGACTTGGAATCTGGGAGAAAGATCAGTGCTAAGAATGAATTATTTTGAAGTTGCATATCCAGATTTAAAGCAGGAACAAAAGAGAATGCATAGACATTCCTGAGCTAGAAAGAGGAAGAAATGTCATAGGAGGAATGGGTCGGAGGTGGAGGAGGTGCAGGATCCCATAGTGGTGCCGGAGCCAAGGGAGGAAGTAATTTCAGGAAGAGCAGTGTGGCCAGCAGTGCCAGAGCCTGCAGATCAAAACTCATGAGTAATCACCGGAGTAGTTTTGAGCTTAGAAAATAAAAATTGAGATCCAGGAGGAGGAAGAATGTCAAAAAGTAGGAAGCTGAAATAAGAGGAGGTTCTGTTGTATGACCATTGCATGAACTTTAATTGAACTTAATCTGATGGATGGTATTTTTCCTGGGTAATGAGTAGACATTTACCTCTCTTATGTTTTATCAGCTTCAAAGACTTTTTTTCAAAATGACTGATACCGGAGAGAAAATCATGGCTTTTTTTTTTTTTTTAAATTTTTCTTTAAGTTTCATAGTTCTCTGTGTAATTTCCATAAACTGTGAGTTGCTCGTGCATAGCTACCTTTGCTCATTACCCAAAATGGATTAAGATGTTTTTGACTGTGACTTTAAGTAAGAGAAGCTGGTTTATATGTAGCTGATTTGGTTTTATGTCCAATAGCATTCCAGGGCAAGGAAGTAAAATCCTGTTTTTCTTTAACTTTTTCTCTGTATCTATGGAGCAAACAAATAATAATCCTCTATATGCCACTCACTGTCTGATTAATTTATTTCCTGTGCCTGTCATGACTTTGATAAAAAAAAAAAAAAAAAAAAGTTTTTTAGAACAGGAGTTCTGATAGTTATGAACATTCAGTAATCACAGCTTTCTGTAAAATCATTAATACTTTTGTTTTATGATTTGAATATTTGTTTCTTGGCACAGTTCATGGAACCAGATTAAACCTAAAAGCTTAGAAGGCAAACTTGAATTGTCTAAGTCTGCATCACAAAGGATAACTTAGTTCAATTGAGTCTCAATAACAGGATATCCTGAATCTGTCATCATCTCCAGTAGTTAAAGACAGCGATCAAGTTAATTGCTCAAAAGCCTTTTACCAAGCTGAGTATGTAAAAATATAAGTTAACATAACTGGTTGACTTGTCCTCTGGAAGCCTTCATTCATTCATTCAACATACTGAGTACATGTGTACTTTGTACCACACTGAAGAACAGTCACTGCTGTTATGGTTCTTCAAGGCTCATATCTTCACAAGTATAGAGAATTTCCGTACAGCATGGTAAGTGCAGTAACAGTAAGCATAAGGAGCTAAAGGAACAGACAGAGTAACTAGAATACGTGGGGAGAGGTTAAAAAGGAGTTGGAGACAGAATGCTGGAGACATACAACTTGCTGAAGAATCTGAATTTTATCCCGAAGGCCTGGAATTGGGCATTTAGTTGTTTCAAATAGGACAAGTCATAATCAGCATTGTCTGACCTTCTGGGTGGGGCGAAGAGTAGATTTAAGGGGGAAAAGTGGGGGTGAGGAGGCCAGTTATAAGACCGCTATAGTGATGAGGGAAGTGAGGACGGTCTGGCTTAAGGTGTTTATTATTAAGGCAGACATAGATATTACCAAGGAGGATTTGAATTGAAAGCTACTAGGAGGTAGTGGTAATCAGCTGAATGAAGAGATAGGAAGGAAAGAGTAAGAAACAGGGTAGAGTCGAGGACAAGTTTCGGCCTTAAATACCTTGGCAGTGGGGGTGTGTAAGACTGGTATCAGCCTCTGGCTATCTGTGACTTGAAAGATCACAGCAACTGAGTCATCACAGGCTGATTCAGTCCCTCACGTGAATCCAAGCTGTTCATCTTTAAAACCAACAATAAAATAGCTTTTGACCCCTTAAAACTGAGACCTTTGAAACAGTGCTGAATGGGTGTGCATCAGGTTTCATGGGACTGAGTTCCTAGGGTTTCTCCATCAGGGTTCTGGAGGAACACATGCTTGATTTTATTATGTTGGGGTACTCTCTTGATACAGGTTGTCAGTCTTGGCTTTTAATGACTCTGTAGCCATATATGTGTTTATGTTTCACCTTGATAATGATTATTATACTTAGCTTGTTATATCTTCAAAGAACTCAACATTAAATAATTAATCTGCATTATATTCCTGAGTTAGTAGGTGGGGATTATTGCCTCGGTTTCCAGGTGGGAAAACCCTTCAGTACTCAGTGACTTGCCTGAGGCTGTACAGCCACATATTGATAGAATTAAATTTTGAATCTGTAATTTTTTTATGTTATTACACTCATAACCAGGCTGAGTTATTTGTCAGTCTTATTATATCATGTTTCCATTTAACTTATTCAAAAACCTCAGCATTTAGATCTAGATAAGCCAGATACAGAAAGAGTGAAGGTAACCAAGTGACTAAGTCCTGCATATGGGGGCGGAGGGGAGATATGTATTAATAACCAGTCTCAACTCCTACTAGTACATCCAGGGAAAGCATGTTCATTTTCCAGTGGCGTGATGACATCATTTTAGCTAACAGACTAGTCAGTCATTGTGTCACAGAGTCTCTTGTGACATTCTTATATGGCAGCAATAAAACAATTATAGAATGTCTTTTTTAAAAAGATAAGGCTGTGTAGTATGCTGGAAAGAGAATTGACTGGAGCTAGGCCTGGGCTGAAATCCCTCCATAAGGGAGGGTGACATTGGGCAGGATCCTTTTCCTACAGCAATGTGGGAAGGGTTGCTATTGATTAGCGTGTCAGGTCCGTAGCGGAGAACCTGACAGTTACTGCTTCATAAATAGTTGCTGTTATTTTTATTCTCATTCAGAGACAAAGTATAATACTGAAATGGCCACTGACTTTCCTGTTGAATGACGGGACTAGCTAAATTCAACTTTGAGGCGTTAAAGCCTGTTAAAGAAGCCAGTGAAACATTTTATATTGAGTCAGCCAGATACTGGTACCATCCCTTGTTCACTGACAAATATGGGAAGGTAATTTCAGTAGGTCAGCCATCACTGTGTGCCTTCCCAAACATTATAGTCATGTTACAGTAAACTTTTTATATTTGTTGCGTCACAAAGATTTATTGAAGTGATAAAAGTTATTATGGAAAACAGTGTGTGGTAACTATGGTAACAGTTATTTGATCTCACAGTAATTAGCTAAGCATTTAGTTGCACAATACTTTCACAATGCCTTCCTGGTTAGTTCATTAAACAAAATTAGCTTTTGTTTGAACTGCCTTCCTACATCATCCTAAATTTGAATTTAGTTCAAAAAATGAGAGGTGTATTTTAAAACTACCTTTTCAACTTAACAGTTTACGGGCATATTTAAGATTGCAATTAGTTTTCATTAAATTTTTACTTACACTACAGTATGATCATTTTTCATTGGCTCATCCTTTGAATTTCTCTTGGTTTAGCAGTGTGGTCTAAGTAGTGAATAGTAAAGTTAAAGACCATTATCTTAATTCTGGCCTTTCTTCGTGCTCATATTGCAGATTGAGGTCAGCTGGTGGCCTTCCCATGACTTAGTTTTGATACCCGTGAGATTGGGTTGCGGTATCATGTGTTAGAGTCCGGAGATCACTCAGATGTGGTCATTCCTTGATAATCTTCTTGTCTCCTGCTGAACCTGGAGCTAGCAGGTGCCCCAGCTTTTCTAAAGCCTCCTTCCCCTTGGCACCTCCTCTGCCCCGTGCAACATCACTTGAGCTGTGTTCAGTACCTCTCATTTGCAAACTGGAATGTGTTGCAGATGATTCACCTGCATACATGGTGATGTCATTCTCTTGGGACTTCCAGCGCTCTTGAGACAAGGGCTCTCAGACTATGTTTCTGCTCTACAGTCCTTGCCCACTACAGTGACAGGGCTGCTTAACCCATACTGTTAAGCAGATTGGAGATCCCAAGTATAAAAGAAAGCATTGGGCATTCAAGATTTCAAAACAGACTAATAATGAAAGTGAAACAAAAAACTTGTTTTTAACATATTTACTTAAACATGAAGGGGGTTCCAAAGTAAGTTAGTGAAACAGGATTTTTGAAAATTCAATGAATGTTTCTTGTATTAATTTCATTTTATTCCTCTCAATTTAGTGATTTTACTCACTGAATTCTTTTTAAAACACACTAGCTTTAAAAATCCAAGTGCTGGCTTGGCGCCTGTGGCTCAAGTGGCTAAGGCGCCAGCCACATACACCTGAGCTGGCGGGTTGGAATCCAGCCCGGGCCCGCCAAACAACAATGACGGCTGCAACCAAAAAATGGCCGGGCGTTGTGGCGGGCACCTATAGTCCCAGCTGCTTGGGGGGCGGAGACAGGAGACTCCCTTGAGCCCAGGAGTTGGAGGTTGCTGTGAGCTGTGATGCCACAGCACTCTATCCAGGGTGACAGCTTGAGGCTCTGTCTCAAAAAAAAAAAAAAAAAAACTCTAAGTGCTGTCCAAGTTGAGTCAAGCCCTTCTCTCGGCTAACAAAATGTCACCTACCAGTTTCCAGTTGGACAGTTTTTTTGCATATGGGTCATAATATTTCCAGTTCTGTGCATATTGATTTGCCTAATTAGGTTATTATTTTCTATGTAAGATAAATGCGTCTTCTGTTTCATTGGCTAGGGGTAGAATTGTAATGAGAAGAACCTATTCTTTTTTCATCTTACAAGATTTCAGGCCCATCTGAAGGTAAAAATAATAATAGAATAATGAATCCTAAGTGGCTTCAGCACCTGACACTCCCCCATCTTTCCCATTCCTGCTTTTATCCTGTATGATCTTCACACACACCCCCTTCCTTTCCACATACTCTTCATTCTCTGTAGAATAACATCTTACTCTCTCTCTCCATTTAGAAAACATTTGCTGTCCTTTGATGCAACTCTCATTGTAGCTTCTGAGAAACTTTCTCCGATTTCTCTCACACCTTGTCCCCTGCTTTCTAGCTCTCTCATGTCATTTTTACCTAATTCTTGGCCACACATCATCATACATTGTAATTTTTGGTTAAAAATTGTTTTGCCCAGTGGGCTGTGACTTCTACCAGAGGGAGTACTCCAGGACCCCTCCTGACTCCTGCCTGTATCTTCCCATGGTCTCCCACATGTACGACCGTGCCCAGTGGACAGCCGGCCACACCAAGGAGCTGTCCTCATCTCTCCACTCCCTAACTGCCTGAAATCTACTCATTCGTATTTTTTGTTTTGCTGCCCAGCCCAGGCACACTGGATATTCACCCTCCCACCTCCTCAAATTTTGATTCCTTCTCTCTAGACCTACAAAATATTCTACATATGGATCTCTAGTCCCACTCACTCTTCCACTTGACCCACCTTCCTGCTACCACTGATTATAGAGTAATTAATAACAGAATAGTCTCATTTTACTGTAAACTTAATAAAGGTAGACTCTTATGGGTATTGCCCCTCACTGTATATGTGGTGCCTGGTAGAGTGACATATGATAGAAGCTCCGTGAACTTTTGAATAAAGAAGAAAAGGAGGAGGAGGTTAAGGAAGGGTGGTGGCTGTATACAGAGATTTTTCTTGTTTCATTCTAATAGCCAGTGAAGTTAAGTGTCATTGCTATTACAGATGAGCAATTAGAAACTCACAGACACCACTCTGTTGGTAAGTGGAAGAACTTCCTTCACTGACCTGGCAAATGCCATTTCTTCTGGGAAGTCTTTTGCCCAGCCTTGACCACAGCACTGCATAACTGTGTAGGACACCATTCACATTGACAGCAGTGCAAACAGCTCCCCCTGAGTTGTGCACTGCTGGCCTTGGTAATAATTCCTTCCTTGGTGGTATTTGAAGTCTTTCTTTGATATTTGAGGTCTTTCTTTTTTTTTGAGACAGAGCCTCAAGCTGTCACCCTGGATAGAGTTTTGTGGCATCACAGCTCACAGCAACCTCCAATTCCTGGGCTCAAGCGAGTCTCCTGCCTCTACCTCCCAAGTAGCTGGGACTACAGGTGCCCACCACAATGCCCGGCCATTTTTTGGTTGCAGCCGCCATTGTTGTTTGGCAGGCCTGGGCTGGATTCGAACCCGCCAGCTCAGGTGTACGTGGCTGGCACCTTAGCCGCTTGAGCCACAGGCGCCGAGCCGAGATCTTTCTTACAGCAACTTTCATACTCTGCCTTATACCCTGTATTCAAGTCCTATGTCCTCTGCTGTGTTATGAATTCCTTAAAGGGAAGGGAAGTGCTTTCTTCTTCTTCTGTCCCCTATTGGCTATACACAGAAGGATTGTTGAATGATGAGATACCCTATCTGCTGCCTTACTCAGTTTGAGGCTCTGTGACATGGGTTCTCATCCATCCTTCTCATCTAGGCTTCCCTGCCCCCGTGCACACCCTGTATCTTTCCTGCTAGTTCCTATGGCAAATTGCCACTATCTTTGCCGTCAATGCCATGCTATTCAGTAGGTGTAGGGATGCAATGAATAAATAATATGGTACTTTTCAAGGACCTCAAAAATGTTGGTGATCTCGGAAAAAAAACATTGACTTAGAGTCAAAAAGTACAGGATCCAAATATAAGTCTTTGCACAAATATAAAGCCAAATTATTTCTCGTCTTCTTTAAATTTTGTGATAATTACTTGGAAATCACGGCAAATTATAAATAGCCAAATAATTATTATAAGCAGCCAAATAATTTCCAAAACAAAAATCCAAAAATTCTTTTAAACATGTTTTGGCCAGAAAATTGTTTTTAATTGGGTTATGGATATAATTTTGAGTATGCTTGATACAGCATCATTGGGGGGTGGGGACTCCAAAAAATGCACATACTTGGGATCCTGAAAATTAATTATCTGTATCCAAAAATGTTATGCCCATAGCCTAAGAAATATTTTATTAGATTTTAATAGATGGTAGTTAAAGAATGATGATCTTGGTTGTTGTAGAAAGGAGGAAGCATGAACATTTTATTTTATTATTTTAGTTTGGTTTTGTTTTGTTTTATTTATAAATAGAGAGGAGAGTTACAGGAATTCTCCCAGCCTATGCAGAATGAGTGGCACATTCCTGCAGAGAATACTAAGCAATCTTCGGAGCCTTCGGGTGCTCCCAGTAACATCCTCCAGAGCATTCCATCCTGGCTATACTGGCAGGTTGGCTTCAAAATATGGTTCCTTCAAAATATAGAAAGTTGAGGGTGGCACAGAAGCCCCCAGGGCAGCCTGCTGGGGCACAGGAAGCAAAGGCATGCCATTTCCAGGTGCTGGGACAGAGCGGTGCAAAGGCATGTGGAATACTCACTGCTGTGTGCCTTTGTGAGGCATGCTGGAACTGACCTTTCCACTTGCCCTTCATACTTGGGGTGATTCAAGGTGCTGACCTATTGTTTTAGATACTGATTCTGCAGCAACCATGTTGAAGTGTGGTAGAGGTATTTCCTTAGCAATGAGTGCTGAATGTTGAAAGGTGTAGGTTTTTGGTATGCTTTTGTTTCGGTCAGGAAGGTCTTTTTCTTTTTCTTTTGGCTATGCTGGTTTTCATCTGTAACATAAATTGAAGTCCTAGAAGCTGAAATTTACTTCAGCCTGTTCAAAAACTGCCAGGGACTTTAATGCTTCCACTAGCCACGTGTAATGCTGATACACCCGCCTGGTGAAGTTTCTTGCCTAATTTTATTTTCCTCCTAACCATCCAGCAGAGATTCAGCTCACAGTGAGAACCAGGGTGGAATTTGAATTGAGGCACTTTCAGCTAGAGGTTTCAAATGTGAAAATGGAAAATATATTAAATATATTGCATTTGTATAATCATTGTGAATCATGAACTCTAAGAGCCACCATGAGGGGCTTTTTTTTTTTTTTAGTAAGTGGATTCATGTGATCTGCCATCTCCAAAAGTTTAGAGTTGCTGGTTAAATACGAATCGTCAGAAAGGACATTCTACTCTCAGAAAGCTATTTTAAGGGTAAATATTTTGATAGATGTGGTTGAGTGCACCTGGGAGCTGAGACATGGCTGAGCCTGAGGCAGTTAGCACAGATGGGGCACTGAGATAAATCAAGGGTTGTTTTGTTTTCCTCATTTATGTTACCCTGATTGGGGCAGCATGTACACTGCTGTGCCACTCTCAGAAAAGTAGCTTCCTTATGAGAAATGGTCTTGCTATTTAAGAAGGATAATGACTATACTAAGCCTTCTCTATATTATAAGATTTATAATGGGGTATGTTATGGGACAAGCATTTGTTAAAAAAAGAGTATTGATTAAGATCAAGTCAGTGGACTATATAGTAAGGTCAAGTCTGCTTAAATTTGTAGTAGATAGGATGTACGATGTGTTTGGGGTTTGAGCAATTTACTGGTTATAAATGGCAAAAATGCATTACAATGGAAGGATCCCTGCTTTGATTTTTCTTTTTTTTTTTTTTTGAAGCTGAGTTGAATCATTAACTAGATTTAAATCATAACTTATAATTTATTAAAATAATCAAGTATGTAGGCTTGGCTCCTGTGGCTCAAGCGGCTAAGGTGCCAGCCACATACACCTGAGCTGGCGAGTTCAAATCCAGCCCAGGCCTGCCAAACACCAGTGACAGCTGCAACCAAAAAATAGCCAAGCGTTGTGGTGGGCGCCTGTAGTCCCAGCTTTTTGGGAGGCAGAGGCAGGAGAATCACTTGAGCCCAGGAGTTGTAGGTTGCTGTGAGCTGTGATGCCACAGCACTGTATCCAGGGTGACAGCTTGAGGCTCTGTCTCAAAAACATAGTAATAATAATAAAGTATGTCATCTAACTGTTATTAGGAAATAAGCATACCCATTTAAAGTAGCAGATAGGTTGCTTATTAAGTGACATTTTAAAATTGTAACACTTTCTTTTTCCCTTTGAGCTGAAGTCTCGTCTTTCTTCAGAAGCCTTAGAAAGTTCCTTATGAAGGTGGAATTATTTTCATTTTTTATTAGCAGAATGACTGTAAACCTAACAGTCATCTGCCTTGTCCATAAATTGGTAAGAAACAGCTTGTACTACATAACAGAGAGCAATTTTTTTTTTTTGTCATCTTTCTATCTTCCTGTTGGAATGGACATTCCTCAAGGGCAGGAACCATCTTTCTGTCCTCATCTAGTGGCCATTGACCAAATGCTGAAGACTGTCTGCTGAGAAAGGGACAGTTTTCTTTAATACCCCCAAAACTGTCAGTAAGTAAATGGTAAAAATGATTTATTAAAGCTGCTTTTATTAAAGACTCAAGCAAAACATAGATAATATGAACTGATTAGAAGAGGTTCAGCTCCTTCTCCCCTGCTTTTGGTGGATGCTGCTTCATTGTAAACTTAGTCTTACATTTATAACTACGGAGAAATACTCATTTAGAGTGAAGCTCCATAAATGCAGCAACTGGATTTGATTTTCCAGAATATTTCTAAATTGATGAAATGTCCTTTTAAAACCATTTACCTAAAATGTTCTGTGATTGCAACATTCAGTAAGCCTATTAATGTTCTTTTATTAAACAGTTTTATTGTTCTTTATATTAACTGCTTACTTGGAAGCAGTAAGGCTGAGTTGACTGTAGACTTTCTAACAAACAGAATTTTTTTTAACAGTGTGAGAAATTACATATTCCCTATCATTATGCACAGTATTAAAACAAAAATTCCTATTTACAAATGATCCTATGAACTTTGTTTAAAAAAAGTCTCTATTTGAAGTCCAGCTGATTTCAATATAAAATGATACTGAATGTGTAATCCAGCAATGCATTTGACCTCTCACATGATTTTAGTTTTTTGTTTGGGATCCAGACAGGAGAAAGCTTTTAAATGTCTGTAGATTTCTTTATTTAAGGGACGGGATTCAATAGCAATTCATTGACTAATTGAGGAAATATTTTTATTACATTATAAAATCCAAAGTTTGGTAAGGGAAATCTCATTATAAACCAGTGTAGTTCATCTGTAACTATATTTGGATTGAATAAACATGTCTAATTTAGTAATTTCTCAAATGCATATTTGCTTCCTTGGCTTCTGCCCTACAAACCTCTAGTCTTCCTGAATAGTAGCACAGCTGCAGAGACCACAGACATTTTCAGGAAGAAAACTCTGCCCACCTACCCAGAATGGGTCCATAAATGCAGTTGTCTACTTTTCTTTTTGCCTACAGCCCTTGTGAAAATTATGAACAGATTAAGATGGCTTTAAAGAACTCAGAAATTTTGCCAGTGACAGCCTTTCTTCCTTAAAATACTTGGGTGAGATATAGTTAGCTGTTTGCCAGAACTGTGCAGACCACTGCAAAACAATAGCATGGGGTCATTAGACCTGAAAACAGTCAAAGGACACTAGCCCAATATGTAATTTTTACAGTGTTGCTTTCATACTGGAAACATTCTGGTTTGGGAGACAAATCAATTTGAGATTGAGCTGTCAGTTTATTCAGGCTGAGGCAAAGATGAAAGCTCAGTCACTAAATGACTAAAATTTCAATGCATGGTACAGCAAGGCTGGCAGAAGAGACCATAGTATGTATTGAGAGGGTGACTTAAGACTCTCAGAAGACTTTGATACATTTCCCAACCTTCCACACTCTTATCTACTTCGTAGTTGGCACATAAATTCTACAGTGGCCAAAGCAGGTAAAGCTAGTCCCATTGGTTAGGTGCAGTGGCTCACGCCTGTAATCCTAACACTCTGGGAGGCCAAGGCAGGTGGATCACCTAAGCTCAGGAGTTTGAGACCAGCCTCAGCCAGAGTGAAACCCTGACTTCACTAAAAATAGAAAAATTAGCTGGGCATCATGGAGGGTGCCTATAGTCCCAGCTACTCAAGAGGCTGAGGCAGGAGGATCCCTTGAACCTAAGAGTTTGAGGTTGCTGTGAGCTATGACGCCATGGCACTTTCTCTACCCAGGGCAACAGAGTGAGACCCTGTCTCAAAAACAAACAAACCAAACATGGTCTCACTGAAATGCCTTGTCTAGTGTCTAAAGGAACCGGAAATTTGGATTTTTTTAATGAAATCTCTTAATGTTTAAATACTGGCTTTTGATTGAAATTTTAAATATAATGTGTAGCTGAACAAAACATACTTGCAGGCTCTGTCCATATATTCGATGGATCATGTTTACAACTCTGCTCTACTAATTCCTTTGATTTAAGAACCATAACTTGTTCTTTTAGTTTGGGATTTTCATCTTTTAATTTTAAAACAGCTATAACCTGGAAAAAGTCGGTATTTCAGACTGTGTCAATGAAGACTTGATAATTTCCACTGAGTTCAATTCAGGACACTGTTACTCTGCATCGTGTATACACTGTGCTTGGCACTGGGAATAACACTGTGCAGCTTACACCTTCAAAATATCAGTTAGCTGTGCAAGAACAGGATTCCCTGACACCAGTGACCTGCTTTAGACATGAGGCCATGTGTCACACGGTTTAGAGCCCTCCAGGCAGCCCTGGACTCTTGTTGCAAATATTTTTACCCAAATTGTGGATAGAAATGATGAGAAGAGTTTTGATGAGGGCAGCTGTGCTTTTTTATAGGAAGGCAGCCTAGCATGGCTGTTGAAAGAGCAAGTTGTAAAGCCAAACTGCCTAGATTAGAATCTAGATTGTGCTTCTTGATAGCTGTGTGACCTCTCTGTGGGCATATTACGTATCCTCTCTGTGGTCTCACTTTTCTCATGAGTAAGTGGGAATAGTAATAATACCTACATCCTGAAGTTATTCTGATGATTAAATAAGATAACCTTATCACACCTGCCACATAGGACATGCCTAGTAATTACCAGCCACTGCTGCTGCTGTTGCTTTTAATTAAGAAAGCACTGAACTTAGAGCCAAGAGACCTGGGTTTAGGCACCCATTCTGCCTTTTGGTAGCTGTGACCAAATGGAAGCTGCTTAATTAAACTCTGGATATCAATAAGATTGGATAGCATGAAGATTAAATGAAATTGGGTATTAATTACAAAACGGTGTGCAGATGAAAGGTATTGTTTGGCCGTGGCCGTGTGCTGTCCACATAACAGCATGGGGACGGGGCACTGCCCTCATGACGCAAAACGATCACCATGGAGGCTGAAGAGCCCAAGGCCTGTTTTGCTCCTTTGGTTTTGACTCAGGCACCCCGATCCACAGTACAGCGTTAGACTATTATTGGCTTTAGAATGACTAAAAATTTAGAGAATAAAAATTATATTTTTGAGTACTCCTATGTTGTTTAAAAATATCCCCCAAAGAGGAAATATCTCCTTGACTCTCAGAACTTCGTTTCAGACTTGCTTTAGAAGAGTTCCAAACTGTGGCTAAGAGGGTGACAGACTGATGCAGAACCAGGGCTGTCATCCACTTGTGAGAATGAGAGATTCTAGCAGAGTCACATGAGATCCTGAGACCAAGCAGTCCACTCATCCTCGTTTCAGAAATGAGGAAATAGGACTAGAGAGATTCCATCCTCATCCACCAGGGATCTTTTCCTCACCCTAAGATACTTAGACTCGGAAGTATTCAGGACTTGGAGCTGCCTCTCTGACTTCTTACATTTTTTGAAGATATGCCATATAGACTTGTTTTGGTATCTTCAGATCACTTGAAAGAGAATGACATCATAGATCTGAAAGTACTTACAGCGTTCCTGCACCATGCTTAGTAAGTGGCACTTGAATCTGAATCTAAGGAAAGGACTTGATTGGATAACATTATTCTGTGATGATGTTAAAATAACTATTCACAGCAATTTTTGTTTTGTGAAAAAAAGAACTTAATACAACCAGATAAAATAGACTGATCAAAACAGTGAAAACCTTGTCCCCTTCTCGAAGCTTGTGGACAGAGGACCTGTTTTAGTACACTTTCATTTTATAGCTAATATGCTAATTGACTCAGAGATCACACCTGTGTAATTTATTTTTAAAAATTTTTCAAAAATCTACATATTAGATTCAAGGAAACAATAGCAACAGCTGGGCTCACATAGGTTTGAACGCTATGGTGTGAAAAGGATTCTAAATATAGAAGGAATTTGAGTCAAATGTGCTTTTCATGCTGTATTACAGAGTATCAATGGAACTAGATCAGAAGGAGCTTATCATTAAAATAACCTAAAACGAAAATGGTACAGTTTGCTCTGGATAGCAACAAATATTTACCTTAAGCAGTCTTTGTTAGCAAACTTGAAATATAACTGGTCCATTCCCACTTGCCAGATGGAAAGAAAGATTATATCAGAGTTTAGGAGAGTAAAAATAGTCACACCAGCACAAGAAAGTTACTTTCTGTAAGAAATGTGCATCACATTCAACAACATATTTTCCTTGGTTCTTGAATTTACCTTGAGCATTGTAGTTTACAAGGTGCTCTCATATCTGCGAACTTGCTCAAGCCTCACTAAGCCTTACTGCGGCATCATTTCAGTCCATTTTGTAGATGAAGAAACTGAGGCCTAAAGGAAAAAAATTGTCAAAGCCAGTAGTTAATTTCTAGCAAACCTGGGACTCCAACTCAGCGCTTTCCTTGCATCCTGAGAAAATCAAGTCTACATGGTGATTGTAATCCCCTGGGTTGAGGTACTGTGTTTGGCTGTTTATCCCAGAACTTCAGGAGATGCTGATGGGAGGTGAATGTCCCCTAATTTTCACACACACGTGCCACCTCTGAGGGTTTTATTGCCCATGTAAGAAACTTTCAGATTAATAAGTTACAGAATTTTCTCCCACTCTCAGACTCACTGCAAACCCAGAGCCTCTGTCTTGTGCCTGTTGCCCCGCTTCTGTGGATGCCTGACCTTGGGACACACACATGTGCTGCTCACCAGCTCCTGGCTAGAGATGATCAGAAGCCAACACTTGTTAGAATAGGTGACCTAATTAAGACAGCTGCTTCCTCAGAACCTTATCCTTCAATTACCTTGTCTCTGCATTATGAGTTTCTGCTGGCTTTCCTTGAGGGCTCCAAACACAATCAAGTCTTTCTTTCATTTTAAAATGAGAAGTCAAGAGAGAGGAAGAGAGGAAAGGGAGGGGTTGTCACTCATCTAGCTGATGCCCTGTTGTCTGCCTTCCCCTTCTTAAAAGAGAGGTCCCACCACCCAGGGACCACTTCCTCACATACATTCTCTCCTCAGCCTTGGCAACCTGATCTCTTCACCACTCCAAAGCTCCCATGAAACCTCTGGAAAATATCTCCAGACACCTGCAGATTGCCAGATTCCCCAGTCCATATCTTACTGACTCTTTTTGTGCTATTTAACATTGGTGACTCCCTAATACTCCATGAAACTCATCGCTCCCTTTGTTATCTCTTTGTGGGCGCCTTCTCAACTCCTGTAACCACGCCTAAAATGCAATTTTCTACGGTTTCTTTCTGGCCAGTTGCCCTTCTTTCTACTGAATTTCCTTATGCCATTTCAATTACTCTCATGGCCTCAGCTCCCACACTTACCTTCATGCTGCTGGGTGAGCTCCCTCACCACAATCCTGTCCCTGGGATGTCTCAGGAGCACTTCACCAAGGCCTCTTTCTTTCTAAAGTCCACTCTTCCTCCTGCACTCCTCACCTCAGGTAATGGATCATCCACTCAGGCAGAAAACCTGCAGTCATAATTAGATAAACCCCTTCCCTCTCTCCCACATTTTTAATATTTTCCCTCTAGTTCTTGAATCCGGTCTCTATCACTGATCCTTTTTCCTGGCAGTTGTCTTTGCTTATGTTCTCTTCTGTACCCGAAATGCTCCTCTCTGTTGTTGACATGGTCAGTATGCTCTTCCTACATTGATAAAGACTTGCTTCAGGCTTTATTTGGCACTTTACTTTTATGCACATGTCTTCCTTGACACACTCCACGTACCATGTACTACCCACGAGGCTAAAAGTTTCTTTGGAACAAGCGGTACTTCCAAATCCAGTCTTTAATTCATCTTTGTACTTCCAGGGCCTACAGCAGTACCTAAAACTTACCACATTCTCAATAAATATTTGTTGAACTGAATTGAACTTAACTTTCTAGAGTAATCAGAACACGTAAAAACCATTGGAAATGGGACCTTGGAGCAAAGTGCAGGCAGTTATCCAAAGCGTTGCCAGTGCAACTGCTGCAGCACAACTGGATGTTAACACGCAGCCGCTCCCATCCTTGCCTTTACCTACTCTGCTCTCAGCCTGCCCAATTCTGCTTATTCTCTCGGACTCAGCTAAAGGGCCCAGCTCAGGAGGGCTTAGTGAGCTCCCATCCATGCTGCTATCTCCAGCCTGGCACTTATCAGAGGACATTCCTCTTATCAAAGGGTTTCCTCTTTCCTTCTCTGTCTTTCCCAGATAACTGTGAGCACATTTAGGACAGAGACCACATCACGCCCCTTTTACATTCTCAGTGCCTGACGTGGCTCTGCTTACTAAATGTTGGATGAATGATGAAATAATATACTTTAAAAGTAGCAGATGTTTATGGGAACCTTGTTAGTGAAACCTCCAAAGTATATCCTCCCAACCCCCCTTGAATATAAAGCTTAGGTTTCCTTTCTTGCTTAGAACCTTGCTGCCATGTACTTTAGGTGCATTCAAATTCTGGTGTCTCCAGTTAGCAGTTGTTAATCAGACTAGCTGATCAACTACTGGGCTTATATCAAAGCATTTATTCTCAAAGCCTTTTTGTTTATAAGTACAAACACACCATTGATGTTTGTAAGGAGAATTATTTTCTCTCCTGAATGTTGACTAGCCACAAAAGCTGGCGTACACATGTGATAGTGTTTTTCAAAGAATGTTGTTGGCCTTTGATGTTCTGCCCTTGAGTAGAAATGAGTCTGTATTCTAAAATCACCAGTGAGGAAAATGGAAAACTTCTAGGTAAGCACCTGAGAAGCATCATTAGAATTCCAAAGTATTAAAATCAAACAGATGCATTTTTATGACAAAATTTTCTGGTAGTGACCCACATGACTTACATTATAAAAATAAACAACATTAAGTAAAATATATTAACATTCATATTAGGTAGAAATGTCTAGTTAGGGTATGATTGAAAGTAAAAGATGCTAATGCAAGGTAGCTCCAGCATAAATAAATCAATGAATAAATAAATAAACAAAATTTTAAAATAAACTGTAAGGAAAGGAGTATCTCATAAGAAAAGAGACTAGCACCATAATCTAAAAGGTGGCTCTTTCCGTCTTAAACCATAGAACCTCTCACCTCTCATCTCCACTTTTTGTGAGTTGGATTTTTTTTTCTCTCTCTCTCTAGGCTAGCTTGCACAGTTTCCCTGGCCATCTGGTAAAGGGGGCCACCTCATAGCACTCTAGGTTCTTAGTTCTACTAAGGGGCTCAGACTAAATTAGAATCTATGTGTTCCACGTCCATCCTGTCAGAAAGGAGAAGTTGGTTGATGCAGCCCAGGTCAGAAGTCCACTGTGGTGAAGGACACAAAGGCATGTAATGCAAATGTGGAGACCTTGGAAACCATCCGAATGCAAAGAGGCGGTTCTCAGACAGGGTGGGCCAGCAGGAGCCAAACAGACAGCCCCTCCCACAACAAAACCCAAGGAAGCATGAAGTGGAAGTATAATACATATGGTAGCATTTATCCCAGTACATATTACTTACAGGCTTATTGCCTGTTTCCTCCACCAAACTATATGTACTGAGGCCATATATGTATGGAGGCCAGATGTCATATTTTTAATTCCCTAATGCCTGGAGCAGTGCCCAACAGTAGGCATTCAATGAATATTTATTGGATAAATAAAAACAGATACAAGCTCCACCTTCATGGCAATTACAGTCTGGTAGTAAAGGCAGGCAGTAAACAAAGAAGCAGACAAAAAGCTATATAAAAGCAAATAAAAAGCTTAATGATAGGCATTACAAAAAAAGGGGAAGGGAGAAAGGAAGGTCTACCAAACTAAATCAGAGATTTTCAGTGGACAGTTGATAGTGTTAAAACCCAAGGTAGTAACTTCACTTACATATCTCAAGAAACTGGAGGTGGTAATCTTTTTTTTTTTTTTAGACAGAGCCTCAAGCTGTCACCCTGGGTAGAGTGCCGTGGCATCACAGCTCACAGTAACCTCCAACTCCTGGGCTCAAGCAAGTCTCCTGCCTCCGCCTCCCAAGTAGCTAGGACTACAGGCGTCCGCCACAACGCCCGGCCATTTTTTGGTTGCAGCCATCATTGTTGTTTGGTGGGCCGGGCTAGATTCGAACCCGCCAGCTCAGGTGTACGTGGCTGGCACCTTAGCCCGTTGAGCCACAGGCACCGAGCCAGGAGGTGGTAATCTTAAAAAATTCCATTTATATTTCATCCCATTCATTTTAATGCAAAAAAAAAAAAATGGTAGTTTAGGCTCGGCGCCAATGGCTCAAGTGGCTAAGGCGCCAACCACATACGCCTGAGCTGGCAGGTTCGAATCCAGCCCGGGCCTGTCAAACAACAGTGACGGCTGCAACCAAAAAATAGCCAGGCGTTGTGGCGGGCACCTATAGTCCCAGCTACTTGGGAGGCAGAGGCAGGAGACACGCTTGAGCCCAGGATTTGGAGGTTGCTGTGAGCTGTGATGCGACAGCACTCTATCCAGGGTGACAGCTTGAGACTCTGCCTCAAAAAAAAAAAAAAAAAAAAAAAGGTAGTTTACATGAAAGCATGGGCTACTAAAAAATTGTAGAGATTATATCAATTAATATAATTGATTTTTGTCTTCCAGTTTTAAATTGGTAAGTTCCTAGCCCAGAGCTAATGTAATTATAAACAGTTCTTTGAAATGGTGAATGATTAATGAAGTGCACAATAGGAGATATACTTTGGCCAAGTCTGCAAGGAGATTTGGATTAAGATTACAGATAACGCAATGTGAGACACACATCTCTGAAGGAGAATCAGTCAGGATCAGATGATACACATACACCAGGATATGTTTTGTCAATGTGATGCAAACATGTCTCCAGTGATCTTAGTGATAGTAAAAGACAAGAGGACTTTTTCACAGTAGCTTCTTTTCCATATGTTTTCCACAAGCTTCTTGAATCTACATATTGCTAGTGTAGCTGTCACTGAGAATAGTTACTAATATCCTCTTCCCCTTGGGTCTCTAACTATACACTTGTCCAGCCTTCCTTGTAGGTAAATGTAGTATATGTGACTCAGTCTTAGCCAGTGAAATGTGAATGGAGTGATATGCACCTTCTGGTGTAGACCTGGCCCAACCTCACTTTTTCCCTATGGACCAGCTTTTATGAAGAGAGCCACAAGATGGAAGGAGCCTAGGTCCCCAAGTAATGTTATGGGACACCACCTTATCCATGCTGTATTTTACTTTGGGAAAAATCTACAGTAATAAGCCACTGGTTTTGGTATATTTTATACAGAAGCTCCTGCTTGTTACTCTGATTAATAAAGCTAGACAAAAAGCTCTGTTAATTCTTGTTTAGGAAATCTGGCTTGCTTCAAGAATACTGTTAGATACTGGCAACAAGAATACTAGTACAACACTAGAAAAACACATTTCCTGGATCACCTTTCCTCTAGTCTCTTTAAAAGAATTTTGTTGATAAAATTTGAGATTGTTTCAAACAATGTATCTTTCAAAAAAAAAAGTAGTTGGAATTTAGAAAATGTCACTCAGAAGGCTCTTAGCACAGGTAGTGCCCTAAGCTTCTGCAAACCATCTATGATTTCCTGATTGTGTCAGTGATGAAAAATCCAGGAGAAAATTAAGAGTATACAGATTCTGAAAAGTACTGGTGTCTAATCAGAAGGGTAGCAGTTCTTCCTTTCCCTACTGAAGCACAACTGTGATAGGGACTTACCCATCAAAGCATATCATCTCCCCTAGGAGTGTTTTGAAATATGAAAGATGAGTTTAAAACATTGGCAGATCATACTTGTTAAGCACCCCCTTTAGTCTGGAAGGGGCATTTAGGAAAGTGTAGTTCCATGATTTTACTGTGACCCTGACCCAGGAGGTCTGGTTTATGTCTGATATCATATAGCTCTTCTCTTTGGTGATAAAAAGTATGGCTTAGTTCTGTTTCGAGGAGTCTGCAAATTTAAATTATACTGCAGTGATAGCTTATGCTATTGAGCA
Organism: Perodicticus potto; assembly: GCA_963574655.1. Lineage (NCBI taxonomy): Eukaryota > Metazoa > Chordata > Mammalia > Primates > Lorisidae > Perodicticus > Perodicticus potto. Next base: position 759 of record CAUYRH010069765.1, on the reverse strand, counting down.
TTCACTATAATATATTCTATGCATTGTCCTAAAAACTTTTACATCTGTGCAAAAATCCACATTATGATGATTATAATGTAAGAGAAATATGATGTTACTCCACCTTTCACACACAGGGGTCTTGTCCATTAATGCACATTGGAAATATCTGCTTCCCAGGAAGTTCCGCAAGGGAGGTAAGAACTTGGCAGTTTAGGAGGATGAATCTTACCCTTATAATCAAGATTGACTAAAATTTAAGGGACAGAATTGCATTTTAGATGCTTCATATTGGTTTGGTAAATAGCTGGAGTGCTGCTGATCAGCTTTCCCCATGAAGAGCTAAGTATTTTTGCTTAAATTTTTATTTATTGATTCCAATGGGTTAATACTGAAATTTATTTGAATTCAATTCAATAAATGATAATTGAGCATCTACTCCCTGGAAAGCGCCATACTAATTACTGTAGGGAACACAAACAGGAGGAAAGCTTAATAAGTATCAAGCACACTGATTAGTACAGGTAGTAGGATTACCTTAAATATTAAAACCACTGAAAATTTTGAAAGCTGTCCTTTAGGTATTAAACATTTGGCTAATGAGTTAAACACTGAATGTTCTTTTTTTTTTCTTTTTAATTCTTTAAATATATGTATTTTATTATTCTTCATTACATTATTCCCCCCCCCACCCCTCCGTGGTAAGACAGAATTGATTTACAGAAAAGAATACAGAAAACACCAAAGCTCCTGGTAGAGGGAGAGATTTCAAGTGGGGAG
>CAUYRH010069761.1:0-11574 GCA_963574655.1 Perodicticus potto | reverse complement strand
TTCTTGCTGTTCCGCGACTTCTTGTTTTTATTCGTCTTCTTGATTCTAGTCGTGCTCCTTCATGTTTTCTTCTTGTTCTCAACTCTAACAACTCCTCCTCCTCCTCCTCCTCTTCTTCTTCTTCTTCTTCCTTCTTCTCCTCCTCCTCCTTCTTTTCTTCTTATTCTCAACTCTAACAACTCCTTCTCCTCCTCCTATTCTTCTTCTTCGTCGTCTTCTTCCTTCTTCTTCTCCTTCTCCTCCTCCTTCTCCTCCTCCTCCTTCTTCTCTTCCTCTATTCTTCTTCTTTTTCTCCTACTCCTCTTCTTTCTTCTTCCTCCTCCTCTTCCTTCTCCTCTTCTTTCTCTTCTTCATCCTCCTCCTTCTCTTCTTCTTCTCCTTCCTCCTCCTCCTCCTCCAGCACCTCCCCCTCCCCCCTTCCTTCTCCTTCTCCTCCTTCTTCCTCTTCCTCTTCTTCTTTTCCTTCTCCTCTTCCTTCATCTCCACCTCCTCCACCTCCTTCTCCTTATTCTTCTCCTTCCTAGTATGTGCCCTGGGTTGCTCTTTATAGCCAACCTAGTTACACTCTCAGATCAACATGTGCTAGCACGCATCAAGAATCAATCTATTTATTAATTTTCCCTTCTTTTCTTTTTTAAGGCTTTTGTTTAGTCAGATCTTCTTTACTCTTTACTCATAAAAATTTCCCATTTTCTCCTTTTCATTATTTTAGAGTTTTCTTATTTTTTTCAAGGTTAAATTTTTACTTTTTTTTTTTTTTTTTTTTGCAGTTTTTGGCCGGGGCTGGGTTTGAACCCACCACCTCTGGCATATGGGGACAGTGTACTACTCCTTTGAGCCACAGGTGCCACCCAAATTTTTACATTTCTATTTTATGTTCCTTTATTAGTTTAGGATTTTATTTAATAAGATCTTTACCCATTTAATAAAAAGAATTGATATCTTCTTTTTTCATGTTCTGCTTTAGACTTTTTATAATTTTTAAGACAGTTTTTTTTATGTTTTTATACAAAAAAAACCATGTATAGAAATTTTTACTTGACAAACGTGTATGTATTTATTATGTACAACATGATGTATACATTCCGATTTACGTTCTGTAATGGCTAAATTGAGCTAATGGCCTATGCTTTACCTCACATGCTGACCCTTTTAATGATGAGATCACTTACAATATACTCTCTTAAAGATTTTCAAGAATATAATGCGTTGTTAGCAATGATAGGCACCATGTTGTACAAAAGATCTCTCCAAGGTACTCTTTTCATGTAAAGAGAAATTTGTGCCTTTTGACCAACTTGCCCCCCATTCCCCAATCCCCAGTCTCAAGTAACTATGATTACAGTGTCTGCTTCTATGAGTTTAACTTTCCCCGATGGGGGGACTCTATTTCTGGCATGACACCATGCTGAGATTCCCGTAGACTTTCTTTTAGAAGCCCCCCAGCTGGGCTGGCTTCCCTTTGACCCCAGTAGGGTTCAGGGTCTGGCGTTTTAGTTACCCTATAACTGACCTACAGCCAAGAACACTTTTGACACAAGACCCTTAATTTGGAATATCCCACAAAGTCTTCACCTCCTTGAGATCTATTCTTTGTGTTGACTCTCAAGAGGCTTGCTAAGGTATGTGGAACTCTGGCTGTTAATCACCTCAACTTTCTGGGTGAGGTTTTAGGAATGTGTCAGATTCAAATGAACCTCCATGAAGTCATTAAACACCCACCTTCAAGTGGACTTAAAGACAGAACATTTCACTGCTCCATTGTGTAGAATGATACCACACCTACAAATATAGCCCCAAACAGTACATTTTTGTGTGTGTGTTTTAATCCCACATTGACACCAAAAGCTGGATAATTTTACGGGTACTGGTTATATGTAGGGGTTTGGGAAGAAGGGAAATGAGAGTGGCTACTTGATGGGGTCGGAGATTCCTTCCGGAGAGATAAAAATGTTCTGGAAAGAGTGGTGGTGGTTGTATAACATCTCAAATGCAAGAAACCCCACCAAACTGTGCACCTTATGAGTTAATGCTGTGATATCTAAAGTTTTTACCACTAAAAATGAAAGAACAGTTAGCTTCTTTTGTCTGCCATGATAAGACCTCAGAAGTAGAATAATGTTTATTCTATGAGGTTTTCTCATAAAGAGTTGAACTCATAATTACCACTATCGCACTATTTTTTAGGTAATCTCTTCTGGGGATTTCTGAGTCCACATCCCAGAGAGGTTCAGCCTCCTTTGGTGATATCCCCACTCAACGCCAGCGCACAGCAAAACCCCCAGAAAGGCTGCAACCAGACCCCAATAATCCCATTAGCTTCCTTTCTGCTTTTTTTTTGTATTAAGACCAGCCTGTGCTTGGAGGTGGGTGGATGAGTGCAGGTTTCACAAAAAAGTTGTTCAAGATAAGGATATCTATCCCAATATGAGCAATGCATATGATACTCAGATGAATCTAAGCGAGATTTATAACATCCTAATGGATTATTGTAACAAGTCCATGTGAAAATAAGACACCTCAAGAGGATTGTTTGGGTGAGGAAAACTCGAGACAGAACCTTTCTGCAGTAAGATATGGGCGTGTGCATCTCTGCAGCAGAAACAGAGACGAGTTGGTTCTGGAGCACACAGGGGTGCAAATACTAAGCCCCAGCAGATGGGAGACAACCCCTCCCTCTCTGCTCTTCCTTTATCCTTTGCAATGAAGCTCAGCTGACAGGCTGAGACAGGGGATCTGTTTGGAGAAGCGCTGGTGTCTTCCAGAAACGCGGCCCCAACTTTCAGCCTGCATCTTTTGCCAGCACGTCTCTGGCATGCTTTGCAAAGGGGAGAGGCTCATGCCTCCTCTGTGACCTGCGATTCTGCATTCCCACGGAAAACACAGATGCTCGTGCGAAAGACAGAAAACAATCCCGTGGGGGCCTGGACGGTAGTTTATTGCCCTGAATATCTCCTTTTCTCAACCAAACCTTTTATAGTATATTTTTATCTTTTGCAATGATAGGCCTTCTGTTGTTAAAACAGCATCAGCAGTTTTGCTTCACAGAATATTTGGACAGAAACGAATCGCTGTTTCAAGCAACAGCCTTGATCAGGAACGTGACGTGGCTTGCCTTCAACGCTTACCAGATTCATTGATACAGCGTCTGTGATGCTGGCATGCAATTCAGAAGACACCCACGGAGCTCCCCATTTTTAAAAAGGCATTTACATTTAAGGCGATGACCTTTAGAAGCAGAAGAAATGCAAACATTCTCATGCTCACACCTATTAGAATAATTCTGGCCATGTGCTTGTACTGATGACATTGAGATTCTTTAAAATCTCCCTATGTTTCTGTAATCATACTCACATATCCTAGGAGATAAAGACACTCTGTAGTCTACAGACATGTCTATGAGATTTCTTCGATATTTAATTAATGGCAAAATGTGTGCAAAAGTGTATGTGAAGTAGCACACACGTGTACTGCAAATACTCTGGGAGGCTGAGGCAGGAGGACCACTTGGGCTTAGGAGTTTGAGACCAGCCTGAGCAAGAGCCAGACCTCGTCTCTACTAAAAATAGAAAAATTAGCCAGGCGTAGGGGCCACTTATAGTCCCAGCTACTCAGGAGACGGAGGAGGAGGGTGGCTTGAACTCAGGAGTCCCTGGCCAGCCTGAGTAAAAGCCAGACCTCATCTCTACTAAAAATAGAAAAATTAGCCAGCTATACTACCTGTAGTTCCAGCTGCTTGGGAGGCTGAGGCAGGAGGATTGCTTGAGCCCAAGAGTTTGAGGTTGCTGTGAGCTAGGTTGAGGCCACAGCACTGTAGCCTGGGTGACAGAGTAAGACTCTGTCTCCAAAAACATAAAAACAAACAAACAAACAAAAAACCCCTCAAAAATGCATGGGAGCCATTTGAAAACTGCTAATTCAAAGAGGTTTTCTTTACAGAGAAGGGCAGATAATAAGTTGTTTCTCCCAAAAAGGGGAGATGAGAGGAAAAACAGACTCAGAGAAAGATGAAAAGAAGCAAATGTATTTAATTTATAAAGTTTTGCAGATTTGGCAGTTCCTATCACTGCTAGGAAGACTAGGTCATCTCAGAATTAAAATCAGGACCCGCCTTTGCACAACCTGTTCTTCTGCCAGAGACACAGAAGATCCTTTGCTCTGGCCATTTTGCTGGAGTGTGTCTGATACTGTTTTCAGATGCAGGGTGGTTGCAGTGTGCACGCTGGTGAGAACGTGGCCTGGATTTCAGGAAGAGCCCAGGAAGACTCAGCGTTTCCCCCGGGGGTATCCTCAGAAGAATGTCCACAGGCCTGGAAACACTTAACTATCCGTTTGCTTACTTGAGAAAAGTCAGCAAGGATTATTGCAACAGATTGGAATGTTGAACCCAATTTATAAATGTTCCTAAGCTGTTTTCATTAAGCAAAAACGATGCTGAGTACACAGGAAGGAAAAAAAAATCTCAAGCTGAGAATGGAGCTAAGGACTGGCCCCCCAAAGGGGAAAGACATGGTGGTGAATTAGGGAAAGAGAACATATTGGACATTGGTAACCATGAAGACGAAAAGGACAGCTTTGTCAAAGAGAAGTGTTAAAAAGCTAACTTTCTTGCAGGGCTGAGGTAGAACAGATGCAAACAGAAAATCAAACTGTGGGTGCTTATCACTTATGATGTCAAGGGCTTGGGGGAGTGTAAAATGCTTTCTTCATGAAGGAAGGAAAAGTCTCGAGATTTAGCATATTTGTTGCCCATGTCTGGTTTGAGTGTCTGGTACACAGAGGTCAGGGTGCTAGGCTCAGGCAGACTACAGTGAGAACAGAAATGTAAGAAAAGAGAAAGAAAATGGATTCTAGGGAGGTGCCTGTGGCTCAAAGGAGTAGGGCGCCGGCCCCATATACCGGAGGTGGTGGGTTCAATTCCGGCCCCGGGCAAAAACTGAAAAAATAAAAAAGGTAAATGGATTGTATTTTGACATTGAAGAGCATGGTTGACACCATCTGCTTGCAGAGAGGGGATTGCTTTAAGGTGGAATATCAATTTATAGCACAGGCAAACCCCCCTGCACAGGTGGAGGTGACGTACCCCAATAGCTTCCATTCTCGTCCTTCATGGGAATGTACAGATGATGTTTTTCGGTAGAGACAGCTCTGCGCATGACCAGCACCATCAGAGAAGAGGAAATATGGGGGAATCAGTGAATGTAACGAGGGCCTGGTAAAATTGGAAGCTGTGAATTGACTGTGCACAGTTAAGAGGAGAGATGATACCATAGGCAGGTTGAGTATGAAAAAAGTCACATTAAAAGATTGGAAGAGTCTGGTGGTGCCCGTAGCTCAGTGGGTAGGATGCTGGCCACATACACTGAGGCTGGTGGCTTCGAACCCAGCCTGGGCTGCTAAACAACAATGACAACTGCAACACAAAAATAGCCGGGCGTTGTGTCAGGCACCTGTAGTCCCAGCTGCTTGGGAGGCTGAGGCAAGAGAATCACTTGAGCCCAAGAGTTAGAGATTGCTGTGAGCTGTGACACCACAGCACTCTACCCAGGGCGACATAGTGAGACTCTGTTTGAAAAAAAAAAAAAAAAGATTGAAGACTGTCACAAGAATGGAGAAGCAAGAATCCAATGTACTCAGTTCTAATACAAAGCCAGTAGATGAGCTAATACACACCCACGTAAGAGAAAAACTGAGATCCATTCAAGGTGGGGAGCAGGGGAAGAGGGGAGGAGGGGAGAATGGGGGTCCATGGTCTCTGGCACAGCTCTTGGGGGTGGGATACAATTGTAAGAGGTACTTTACCTAACAAGTGCAAACGGTGTAACCTAATTCTTTGTGTCCTCAATGAACCTGAATCAATAAACTGAAAAAAGAGAGAGATGACATCTGGGCCTAAGCCCAGCAGTGGGATTGCTGGATCAAGTGGTAGGTCATTTTATAGAAAGCACACCTCAAATGTTTGTAGCAGCACAATTCACAATTGCAATTCATGTGGGAAACAACGCATGCGCCCACCGATACATGAGTGGATTAACAAAATACGCTCTGTGCATAGCATGGGTTACTAATCAGCCATGAAAAAAGGGACAACTAGACGTGGCGCTTGTGGCTCAAGCGGCTAAGGTGCCAGCCACATACACCTGAGCTGGCGGGTTCGAATCCAGCCCGGGCCGGCCAAACAACAATGACGGCTGCACCCAAAACATAGCTGGGTGTTGTGGCAGGCCCCTGTAGTCCCAGCTACTTGGGAGGCAGAGGCAGGAGAATCGCTTGAGCCCAGGAGCTGGAGGTTGGAGGGCGTATCCTCAGAAGAATACGGGCAACTCTACCCTGGGCTACAGCTTGAGGCTCTGTCTCAAAAAAACAAAAGGGCAACTAGTATCTTTTTGGATAACCTGGAGAGAACTGGAGACCATTCTTCTAAGTGAAACATCACAAAAATGGAGAAACAAACACATACATGTACCCCACACCAAACTGGAGCTGATCGATCAACATTTACACCAATGCATGTAAGTAAATCTCGCTGAAAGTCAAGCTGGGGGGAAGACAAGGATGGACAGGTCAACTGGTCAACTCACACCTGCTGCATACAGTGGCCAAAATGTGGGCAAAGGGCACCCTTGTAACGTTGAGTGAAGCTGTACAAAAACAAAGTATGGAAACAAAACACTGGTACCCTCTGCTATTCTGAAATTCAAAAAAAATTACTAAATAAATAAAAAAAAAAAGAGATGACATTTATATTCTGGTGTTGGCCAAGCTCTGGGCAGTTAGATCTGATCCCTCACATCACAGGACGACTTCTTCTTACTAAAGTAAGTGCGTCCTCTCCACATTGAGGACTTGTTAGAATAACAACAGATTCCCTCCCTTGGCTCGGAGAAATTCCAGTAAATCCTTTCTCGTGAGCTTCCATTATTTTATGGAAATACCTCAGGCTGTGGCCAAGGGCACTGCAACTCTTTGCATGCAATTAGACACGGGCAAATTAGTAAATAGAGCGCTGCGATTACCTCACACTCAGAGGTCATTTGAGTTGTCCAAAGTAACACAGTGAGATAAAACTGGAAAGAGACCCAGGAAGATGTCTGGCTGAGACATTTTGTCAGGGAAGCCGGACTCAGGGGGCAATCTACATCCCCAGGGCACCCTCAACAGCTCCCCGGGATGCCAGCTGGGGATTCTCAAATGTCAGACAAGGAACTCTGAGCAAAGTTTCCAGTGGGGAAAAGAGACACCCATGGAAAAAAAAGGGATTTCCCTGGAAATATTTCTGCTGGGAGAGAGGTCAGATGCTGACTCATAAGAACCTTAAATCACACTGGCTTCTTTTGTGTCTCTATCCTCTTTGCTGCACCCCACCTAAGCGTGCCGTGAACGAGGCTCTTCCAGAGAGAAAGGAACACTTACACACGATTGCTGGGACTGCAGATTAGTGCGGCCTCTATGGAAAGTCGGATGCAGATGCCTCAAAGAACTGAAAGTCTACCTAGGATGTGAGCCAGCAATCAACCCTCCTACTGGGTATTCACCCAAGAGAAAAAAAAAAGGGCATTTTATCAAAAACACGCATGCACTCAAATGTTCATTGCAGCAGAATTCACAACCAGAAAGATAGGGAATCAACCCAAGTGCCTATCAATACATGAATGGATTAATAAAATGTGGTGTGTATTCACCACAGAGTACTAGCTAGCCATAGAAAAAAAAGTGGTGAACTAGTATCTTTTGTAATAACCTAAATGGAACTGGAGACCATTCTCCTATGTGAAGATCTACAAGAATAGAAAAACAGACACCACACATATTCACTATTAAACTGGAACTGATCAATCATTGCCCATGTGCACATTTGGTAGCAAAAGTCAAGGGAAAGCAAGTTAGAGGGGCTGGGAAGAAGGGGTAAATTTATACATGACAGGTGCAATGCATGCTATGTGCATGATAGGCACCCTCATAACTTTGATTTAAACTGCACAAAAACAATTTACATAACCCAAATAGTCCTACCCCATAATATTCTAAAGTTTAAAAAAAAAAAAGAAAAAAGAAAAAAAAAACTTCCCAAGTCAGAATCATGCCCAAACATTTCCCAAGAGAGTCAACAGCCTAGCTTCTTTTCTCCTTAACCAGGGGAATATACAGAGTTTTATTTGATTTTAACTCTGAATCCTGGAGGATTTTGAAGGTGAATTTCCTTCCCACCATTGTTAGGGAAAGGATATTTGGGGTGTGTGCACTGGAAGTCAGGAAAATCAAGGTATTGTTTCTTTGCAACCCTTAGGTATATCTTTCAATATACATTTTTTCTCTGCATGCATCAGTTTAAATATAGCTTTTTGTTCTGAAGATAAAGATATCCTTAACGGGAGGAGCAGACTTCTGACCTGGGAGCTGTAGTTTCCTGTACACACAAAGAGGATCGTTCTTCTTCTGTCCCTCACTGCTGAACGACTTTCCAGGTGTCTGCCTGAAGAAGAGGCCACCCTGTACGTAAACAGCAGAGAATTGATGGAGACTCCCTGCTAGTCAGACGTGCTGGGTTATTTACCACCAGCTGGGTTTATAAAGATGAACAGATGGAAAGGGAACGTGATTCTGCATCACTGTCGTGGGGGATTTGTGCGCAGCGCTGGGCACACCCTCGTGTGCAACCTCTGAGTCAAGCAGTGTTGACTGTGAGCTTGAGTTTCCACGCTGCTTTCTTTATGCCTGAGAGATTATTTAGGATTGACAACTATTCTTGGAATCATCTTCAGCTTCCCTGTCAGACGGCTGACCCAGAATGAAACCTGTACATTGGGAAACTCTGACTCACTCCTCAGGGAAGTGCGTTTCCACACCAAGGAAAGAGAGACAAGACGAGAGAGAAATATGACAGATAGATACATAGATAGAGAGATACATACATACATAAATGCATAAATAAATACATGACTACATAGATAGATAGGTAGATACATAAACACATAGGTATATAGATACATAGAAGCTCGCAGAAGTGCATTTCCATCCCAAGGGGGGAGACAGAGAGAAAGAAAGAGAGAAGGAGAGAGAGAAAAATATGATAGATAGAGAGAGAGACTGGATAGATGGGTAGATAGACACAGTGGATGGATGGATAGATAGACAGACGGGATGGATGGATGGATGGATAGATAGATAAATAGATAGACAGACAGACAGACAGACAGACTGGATGGATGGATAGATAGATATATAAATAGATAGATAGATAGATAGATAGATAGATAGATAGATAGATAGATAGATAGATAGACAGACAGACTGCATGGATAGACAGATAGATAGACTGGATGGATAGATAGATAGACAGACTGGATGGATAGATAGATAGATAGACTGGATGGATGATAGATAGAAAGAGAGAGAGAGAGACTGGATAGATGGATAGATAGACACAGTGGATGGATGGATAGATAGACAGACAGACTGGAAGGATGGATAGATAGATAGATAGATAGATAGATAGACAGACAGACTGGATGGATGGATAGATAGATATATAAATAAATAGATAGATAGATACATAGACTGCATGGATAGATAGATAGACTGGATGGATAGATAGATGGATAGATGGATAGACAGACAGACAGACTGGACGGATAGATAGATAGATAGACTGGATGGATAGATAGATAGACTAGATAGATAGATACATACATACATACATAGACTGGATGGATGGATACATAGATAGATAGACTTGATGGATAGATAGATGGATAGACAGACTGGATAGATAGATAGATAGATAGATAGATAGATAGATAGACTGGATAGATAGATAGATAGATAGATAGATAAATATACAGATAGATAGATAGATGATAGGTAGATGATAGATACATAGATTCATAAATAGATATATGAATACATAAATAGATACATGAATACATACATAGATACATAAATAGATAAGTAGGTAGAGACATAAATACATACATACATAGATAGATACATGAATACATAGCTAGATATATGAATACATAGGTACATAGATAGATACACAGATACGTAAATAGATACATGAGTACATAGATAGACATATGAATACACAGATACATAAATAGATAAGTAGGTAGAGACAAATACATAGATAAATAGGTACATAAATAGATACATGAATACATAGATAGACATATGAACATACAGATACATAAATAGATAAGTAGGTAGAGACAAATACATAGATAAATAGATACATAAATAGATACATGAATACATAGATAGACATATGAATACACAGATACATATATAGATAAGTAGGTAGAGACAAATACATAGATACATAGATACTTGAATACATAGACAGATATATGAATACATAGGTACATAGATAGAAACACAGATACATAAATAGACATATGAATACACAGATACATATATAGATAAGTAGGTAGAGACACAAATACATAGATACATAGATAGATACACAAACATATAGATACACAGATTGATGGATGATAGATAGCAGACAGACAGACAAATAGTAGACAGGCAGACAGAAATAATAGGTAGATAGATGACAGATAGATAGATACATAGATAGATAAATAGATACATGAATACATAGATAAATAGATACATAAATAGATACATGAATACATAGATAGACATATGAATACACAGATACATATATAGATAAGAAGGTAGAGACAAATACATAGGTACATAGATAGATACACAAATATATAGGTACACAGATAGATGGATGACAGACAGACAGACAAATAGATAGGAGACAGGCAGGCAGAAATAAAAACTAGATAGAAGACAGATAGATAGATAGATGCATGACAGACATACAGATAGACAGATAACAGAGAGATACGGGTGATAGATGACATATAAATAGATGATAGAAGAAACAGGTGTATGGATGACAGTTGTATAAATGATAGCGTACATAGGTGATGATATTAATATATATTATAATTGATAGGCGATAGATAAATGGAATCATCTACATAGATGACAGATAATATTTAGATAACGATGATAGATAGATAATAGAATAGGTAGATGATAGCTAGACAGGTGATAGGCACATTGATGATAATTGATAAATAGATGGGATAGAAGGAAGATATTAACATATAGAGATAGATAATTGACAGATGATAGCTGATATTTAGATATAGATTATAGATGATAGATAGATGGGGAATACACATATACATGATAAATGATAGATGCTGGATGGATGATTCTAATAGATATAAAAATATTGGTAGATGGATAGATGGAATATATAGACGATAGATGATATTTAGATCTTGGTGATTGGTAGATGATAGATAAAGGACAGCTGGGACAGGTGGATGATTGATAGACGTGTAGATGATTGATAGATGACAGAAAGGATAGACGGGTGGTGGATGATACAGATAATCAGTGCAGGTGGCTGACAGAGGAGAGAGGGAGGGAGAGAAGGAGGGAGAGAGAGAGAGAGGGAGGGAAGGAGGGAAGGAAGGAAGGAGGGAGGGAGGGAGAGAAGGAGGGAGAGAGGGGGGGAGGAGGGAGACAGAGAGGGGGGGAAGAAAA
>CAUYRH010069760.1:0-14303 GCA_963574655.1 Perodicticus potto | reverse complement strand
GAAATGCAGACAATCTGGATTCTGGATGAGTTGGACTTCTGGACTTCCAGACCAAGGGAGGGGGTAGATTGAAGGATCCAGATGGCAAGGAAAACATTTACAACTCCAATCACATTGAGATCACATGAACTGATACAGAAGTCAACAGGTTACCAGACACACAAGCCCGCAGATGCACCCACAGTCAGAAACACATAGACATACAGAAAAAACATAACAAGAAAAGAAAAAACCAAATAACAACAACAAAGAACATAGAAAAAAATCTACAATAAAAATGATACTTGTAAAATACTTGAGAAAAGAGAAAAAAAAGCCTCTAAAAAATATGTTGTAAGCACTCTTAGAAGTTTTAAGAAGGAAAGAAGAGGAAGGGGGAGAGGAAAAAGAAGAATACAATTGAAAATAGAAGATAATAAAAATAACCTAGGGAAAGAAAGTAAAATACAAAATTATTTATCAAAGGCACCTCCGAAAAAAGGATATAATGCAATATACTTTGTGGACACCAGATGGCGCTGTGAGTGGTTCCCAGGATCGTTAGTATGGTAAACACTCTGCCGGTGGCCAGTCTTGGAGTTTTTCCACCGGTCTGCGTTGGAAAAGGTGGAGGTGTTCTGCTCCAGACAACCTCCGACCTCCAAACTTGGTGCAAGAGTCCACGCAGCTGTCACAAATCTCTCCACTCTGTCCTCCCGTTCTCTCGCAAACTAGCAGCTGCAGTCCACCTGGGAGAGGGGCTCGCCATGGCAACCGTGATGCTGTGGGGGAGGGGCTCTCCACAGGGGTTGCTGTTGCCACTCTGAACTGCCACCTCTTCTGCAGCTGAAGTGCACGGGGACCTTCCTCGCCAATTTCCACAGCTCAGAGTGTCTCCTCCACACCCCAGATCCCGGCGCACCCTGCACAGTCAGACCTCACCCCGATTCCCCATCTGGGATGATACTGTCGGATCAATTACTCTCAATGATCTGGGGAAAAGGTGTTTGCCATTTCCGACATTTCAAAATGTCTGTTTCCTGGCAGGGTCCCCTCCCCTCAACTCTGGCTTGGGCTGTCCAGTCCTCTAAGGCTCCAAGCAGCACCCCTTTCTGGATGCCAAACTCTGAAATCAACACTTCAATGAAATTTTCATCAATTAGGTTTTGCGAGTTGCGATCTGCCGTCTTCCCTGTGGGAGGGGCTAGCTGCCGCTTCTCCTCCAGCAGGGGAAAAGTCTATAGCAGAGTCCGCGATTTTGAACTACACCTCAAACACAACAATCCACCAATTCGCTGTGCATCTCCAGCTGTCCATCCACTCCAATAATTCACACGGGGAAAGATCCGGAGCTCCCTCCCTCTCCTGTTGTCCTGCGAGGGAAGGACTACTTGACCAGCTCGATCGCCGTCTTGCTCCCTCCTCCTTTGTGGAATTATCTTTTAAGCTGTCATTTTATATCCCAGATAACTCCATGGGTCTGATCTTTGAATTTTCTCATTGGAAACATAGAGGCCATATTATTCAAATAAAATGCAAGCAGACCGAATTATGTTATTTAAAACAGACTTATCTGGATGGGCAAACAAAATATCATCCATATAATGATAATAAATGCCATCTGGAAATTGTAGAGTTAATTTTTGTAATGGCTGCTGTACAAACATGGAACTGCCTGTTTAATAGCAGCAGGGAGCTTTGCAAGAAACTCAACATAAGGCTCATTGGGACCCTGAATGATCTTGATAAAGAATTTTCCTTCCCCAGAATCGTCTAATTGAGCCCAGGCATGGAGACAAACATCTCTAATTATAATCAGTGTCTCATCAGTCAATTCTAGCTGTCTATCATGCCTTCTGTACTCTCCATTGCCTGTCATTTGGTCTTAAGAAAGATCAGGATTACTATCATTCCTTCACTTAGCCTCTTTATTCCACCAAGAAACAAATTGCAAGTACTGTGCCAGGGATAAGGCCATTTCAGCGAGTCTCTCCCAGTCTGTAGGTGTCAGAAACTGATCCCCATAATAGGACCTTAACAAGCTCTTAGTAAATGGTGCATTAGGTCCATAGCTACAACAGCATCTTTCATAGAATTAAGAAATTTAAGATCTACTTCTGCATACTGGACCTGGTCAGCCAGGGCAGGACCAGCTTGCACAGCTTTGCCTGCTCTTCTGGCTGCCGCTCGAGTTACCGGCATAATTCCTATATCTTGGTCAAAAGAGGAACTGGCACAAGTTATGTCTGGCTCATGGAGAATTCTTAAATCTCATGGGCTAGGAAAGTTAACTTTATGCACCGTTCTGGGAACCTCCACCCTCTGATATGCATGAGGAGGGGCAGATGGAAATCGGTTAGAAACAGGATAAAGTTGTTTAGATATATACGGAGAAGGGGGTCGAGACCGCAAAGATTTAGGTCCTCCATGTAAAGCTTTTGGCCCTTCAGCACAACAGTAAGTGGAAGAGGAGAATGAGGTGGAGGTGATGGAAAAAGTATGTCGGTAGATGGCGCCAGAGGCACAGAAGGTTTATGTCTCGCCCCTTCAATTAATTCATTACATTCTCTAATGAAATCCCTTAAATTAGACATTTTTTCTTGGAAAGACTGCCGTGAGGTAGAAAGAGGCAGATCACCCTTTCCCACTGCTCCCTCAAAAGGGGGAATGTCACCCTCACAGTTAGTTTCAATTTTGTTCTCTTTAATAGACAATTTAGACAAATCAGGTCCTGTTGGTTCACACTCAGGTTTAAGAACACTGGAAATATCACCATCAACTTGTGTTTGTGGTTTTTTGGTGTTAACAAAGGTCTGAAAAGCAATTTTAACCAAATTATACTCTGTCCAAACATCTGCATCAATAATATTACCCTGTTGATGAGACCTTTTCATATCCTCTCCCACATGCTCTCATGTGGAGAGATTTAACTGATGGTGAGACTCAGGAGAAAACCAATAGCAACATTCACGAACAGTTGAAAAAATACGGCGAAAAGTTTGATTTTTAACATAAACTCCCATGGAATCTAACAAAGATTTTAACAAATGAATATACTATTCCTCTTTAGATCTTGTATTGCCCATTTTTAATGTCCCCTTCAAATGTATATGTCGAAAGTCCTGGCTACTTACAGCCCAGTGGTAATCTTTCGATTTTGTGCATTCCCAGTAATTTTTACCTTAAGTTCAGTGAACAGAAGTTCTGAGGACAATTCAAGCAGGCTCGGTCCAGCAGATGACCCTGCTCGCTGCGCCAGATGTAGTCGACCACAGAAATTAACTGATCTGGGACCAGAGGAAGTACTGCACACAAAATGATTATTGAAAGGAAGACTGGTGCTCACTCAGGCACTCAGTGACAAACTACATTTATTGGGTGTTTTTATACATATTGATCAAATAAAAGTATAGAAATAGAAAAAGGAACGAATAATGATGAAACAGCAGAAGCTGCCATGAAAATTCTTTGTTCAGCACAGATGCTGCTGGATAACATACATAGTTGATCTAAATTGAAACACACTTTCTCAACATTTTGCTGCAGGCTTAATGCAGTGTCTGGCTATCTGTTCTGTCTGATAAGTTCCTCAAAACTTGAATAAGGGCCCTTTTCTAAAAAGAGAAAAGGACAGGTTACTTCTTCCCGTAACCTCTGCAAGTGCCCAACCCCCAGCTTCACCCTGCGAAGCCCTCCGGTTACTTCCTTTCTGTGAACATCTATCTGATTGTTCTTACTAGCCCCGGCATGTCCACAGAGAAAAGTTTTTCCATCTAAGGGCAACATTCCTCGGGGAGGACCTGAGGCCATGTCACTTGCTTTGGTTGGGGGGCCGGTACCCCTCCAAAGTAATTTATGTTTTCCAATGATATTGTAAGACCAAAAATATGCTTTTTGTTTATGCCCTTTCTTCATAAACAACCCTGCTGAGATACTATAAAATAAAGTTGATTTTGTATTTTGGGGTTGGCTACAATTGTGACTGCTCCAGACCTCCAGATCCCTTCCTTGTCTCTTGTATCATTTCTCTCATTCTCCTCCATTCCCACACTGGTTTGTTCTCTTTCACGCTGGTTTGCAATAACCTCATTAAGATAATTGTTCCATTGTCTCTGCACTCTGCAAACAGTTCAATTCCCCTGGGCTACAAATCAAACAGGAGAATGCAAACTTTTAAGTCACTTTGTGTCTAGGGAGACTGCTGTTAGGGAAGTTTAATTTATTTTCTCCAAGGAGAAACTCTTTGTTTGGCTTCATTAAAAAGTCACAAGGCTTCCCCTAAGGAAAGTTTAATTTCCATGCACAACCAATCTCAGCCATCATCTCTCTGTGATGTGCCAGCTTTGAGGAAAGTTTTGAGATTTTTTACGTCTCTTGCTGTCAACAGTATTACCGAGGCAAAGATATTTTTCATTCTTAAATGTTGTTCCTTAAATTTTAACCAATTTATAAATATGTGATTGAAATATATGAAACAGTTACTATCACCATCATCAAGGTTAAAGGCATACCAATCACCTGATAATGTTCCCTCCAGAATTCTTTATTATTTTCATGTATGATAAATCAGTTAACATAAAATGCACATTTTTGGTCAATTTTTAGTATACAGCATGTTATTATTAGCTAGAGACACTAAGCTGTATAGTAGATCTCTAGTACTAATTTATGTGGCATCAATAAAACCCCACAGTTTGATATTATCTTCCCATTTTTCCCCTCCTTCAGTCCCTGGCAATCATCATTTCACTCCAAAGAGGTTCTTTCTGATGGGCAAGAAATTGGATAACATTTTTGTTCAGTTGAAAAGAACTCCCAAATTTGGGAGAGGAAAATATCCTTTGACATTTGCTGGTGGGAGCCTTTGTTGATAATAGGGCACCATTTATTACCACTAAATAGAAGAACAGGGCAGTGTAATCTGGGTGGAGTCAGTAAAAAGTGAGTGCAGAGGAAATACAGGGGCAAATATGAACCAACTATAAAGTTTTTCAGGGAAGGGGAAAAGAGAAATGAAGCATAGTCTAAAGGAAGTATGGAGTTTTGGAGAATATTTTCAAAGTGATTTTTATTGGAAAATATATGAGCGTGTTTAATTTCAAGGAGAATAAATATAATTAAGACATGCATTGGAATATGTAGGAAATACCTGCTGAATAATGTGAAGAAAGTAATACGCACAGTAAATAAATTAAAGGTTATGCTGTACTGTATCTCCAATATTCAGAATACACAGGTGCAGGAAGCAAGCATTGGGGGCTGAGTGTCTCTGCCTAACATTACTCTTAGGGAGCCACTTGGAGAGTTTGTACTTCTGATCTCTGCAATATTTAGAAGTCTTGACTCTGAAAGCGATGGTTCTTCTAAAGCCAGGGAAAAGAGTCCTAAGTCATGAAGCTATGCTGCTTCCTGGCTTTCAATAGTCTCATGCTAAGAAGAGGAGTCACCACCCTAGCAGGAGTAATCGACCCAGGACATCATTATCTTTGTGGGGCCCAAGAAGGAGCATGCTGTGTACAGGCAGTGGCTGGGATCAGTCCACAGACAACCTCAGCACCAACAGAGTGGTGGCTGCAGTTGCCTACGAGTCAGTGACACTCCCCACAGACAGATATTTTAGTGCTGTGACCACAGTGAAGCAGCATCCTGTAGTTGACAGCTATCAAATGTCCACACTGTCCATGCCCGGAAGAATAATCCCCAAACTCTGAGATGCATTAGTCACAGTAGTTCTCAACCTTCCTAATGCCCAGGACATGCACAACCCTTTAATACAGTTCCTCATGTTGTGGTGACCCCCAACCATAAAATTATTTTCATTGCTACTTCATAACTGTAAATTTGCTACTGTTATGAATCATTATGTAAATATCTGATATGCAGGATGTATTTTCATTGTTACAAATGGGCCATGACCCACAGGTTGAGAACCACTGCATTAGTGGGAGATGGAGCATAGCACCCTCTCCCTCCATGGCTTTATCCATCTGGATTCAGTGTGTCAGTTCAGGCAGTAGCACCTTCATGGTTTCCTGGGCCTTTCTTCAGGGGATAGAGATCAATGGGGTGAACTACTTCTCACAGAAGTATCAGTGGGGTCAACATGCAGCTTCTTCTACTGAAGGTCATCTCAAGGTCATACTGATATGCAATTTGTCCCCCCTTTTGTTCTCAATTCCCCTCACCCCTGAATAACACCTTTGGTAATCAAGATGACTGACATTTTGGGGTGAGATTGTTTCTCATCCCTGAATTTTCTGAGCCTGGCCATCATTTCCATATCATGTGCTGGCTGCTGTATTTCTCCATCTATGGGAAAAATTCAGAAAGGGACCATCACGAAGTGCCTAGGTCTATCAACTGCATGCCCACACTGTCTCAAGATATGCCCTGTCATTTGGAGTAATAATATGATTTATCACACACACATATGGTATTAAATGTAATTAGAATATCTTTGGAAGAGAATCATGGTACAGGCCCCAGGATTTTAGAACAAAGCTTTGTCCCCACCAGCCCTCTGCTGAGAATATTTACATGTCATGGAAAATAGCTTCTGGTTTGTTACTAAGTCATGGAGATATGGGATGTTTGACTATTAGTGCACCTAGTGACCTCATATATGAAAGTTCTCATTTCAAGACTGGTTTTACTGAACCTGCTAAGTCATGAAGTCACATAGGTTCAGCACTTTTCCTTGGTGGAAATGGTACCTTTCAGATCAAACCTAAATAGCAATAAAGGTGTGGGTAAGTGGCACAACCAGGCATCCCAGATTCATTATAATTGCACCAACACTACTCCTTTAGCCTAAACTTGTGACTTATTAAGGACAGGCAGTGACCTGCACTACTAACTGACAGAGAAGAAAAATATACAAATTTGTTTTAAGATAGATTGGTTTGGTTTGCAGGTGGAAACCAAAAATGAACCATGGCCTCATTACAGCCATTATTAAAATGTTGAGCATAAAAAAAATGCCTGCAATGGGAGGAAGAATAAGTGGCATGTCTTGTCATCCACTTTGTGAGGAAGAGCAAGTGGCTTGAGGTGGTGAGATTCTCTGGTCAAATTCCTCAAAGGAAAAGAACTGGAAGAATAGAGACAGGTATATGGGTGGACACAGAAAAATGGACATGACTTATAAAATATTTTGTGTACCACATCAAGTAACTGGCAATGCAACCAGGTAAGCACTCATTTGGCCAAGTAACATTTCCCAACCTTCGCCACTGGTAACCAGATGGTGTAATGGGCAGATGAACAGAGTGGGCATATTGGCAGAGACTCTCACTGACAAAGACCCCACCCAGCTGCTGCTACATCTGAATGTCCAAACTATCAGCAGTGGAGACGATAGCTGACCACACAGATGACACTGTCCTTGAGGTGACCAAGGACAAGGCCTGTGTGGCAAAGTGTCCACATAGATCTCCTTCTACTTTGGAAAAACTGGTAGTTTATCCTCACAAGCATAGACACCTACCCGAGGTATCAGTTTGCATTTCCTACTTGTAGACCATAGCTCATCCAACAAGTGGGGCTTAGAGAATGCTGGATCCACAAGCATGAAATCCCACAAAACAAATCATCCCAGGGCTTTTCCTACCTCGCGATGAGGGAAGTGTGAGGTAGGAATGCATATATCAAGCGAAGAGAATTCCAGCTTCCCTCTGCACAGCATTTTGGGTTTTTTTATTAATTTCTTTTTTTAAATTCTTTTTAAAAATCATATTAATATAGGGTACATATGATTAGGTTACATTGTTTTTGTTTGTTAGGTAAAGGCCAAGTTACAGTTGAGTGCTTCACCCAGAAGATGTGCCACATACTCCTACATTGTCCCCCAGAGGTGAGAGATTACCACCCTCCCTCTCTCCACCATCTTCTTGAATTTAAATATGTTTTTCTCACCTGCAGGCATGTAGTTTAATATTGAGTACATTAGATGCTTGCTTTTCCATTCCTTTGATACTTTACTTTCAGTTGGTTAGGGCATTCAACTCTTAACCTAAAGGTACACCATCATATTGTAACTGGAACTAGATTCATCATCTTGATGGGAATAATTGACCTTGATGAGGAGATGGAGGGAGGATGATTTTTACACTGTGCTATCAAGGAGATATACAAATGGAAAGGAACCACATGGTGGTCCTTTGATATATGCTGGCCCTGTTATTACTATGAATGGACCTATGCAACTACCTTACATTAAGAAGGATATGTTACCAACGTTTTGACCTCTCAGAAATGAAAATGTGGATGTGGGAAAATACCAGGTAATTTCCCAGTCCTTCCTGACATACTATTTGAGGGAGAAGGGATTTAGAATGAATAGTAGAGGAAGGATAGCACGAATACTGTTGTAAATTAAGGCTGACAGCAGTGGATGTAGTCTCTTAGACAAAAGACCATTGGGACTACAGAGGATGTAGGACCCTAAACATATATGGAAGATCTGTGTGTGCAAGGGTGGACTATCATGCTGGGAAAATGTGCCTCTAGATTTCCTGCTGCAGAGTACAGTGCACTGGAAGCCCTGACTGGCCACTGACTAGATACACCAATGTATCCTTGAGAAATAATATTCCCCTGGGCAGATCCCCTCAACTAACTCAATGTGCCATTGTTGCCATTGCAGGTATATCAGCCCAGGATGTGGAATACCTCTGATAGGTGTCTTTGGTCCAAATCCTCAAAGAAACTTTGTTGTAACTATATTACAATCTGACACATTTTTTATTCCCAACCCTACTCCTTTTTCCCTCTGGGTTCACATAAAAAAGATTTGCACTGCAGTCTGAAAGCTTTCCATGACTATTCCTTCCTTCTGCTCATTATTCTTCTGAAGGCTCCTTTAATTCCACCTGTTGCACATCAACTCCCATCTTGGCATCTTCTTTTCAGAGAACCCACCTGAATACACGTTTTTCAGAGGCAACTACTTCCAAAGACTAATCCCTGAAGGGAAGTAAAGGTTCAGCCTCTTTACCCCAATGCAAAAGAAATGTTACAAGGACTATCCTAGTGTGGGAGCTCCCTATGGAGTCATCTGAAACTTTATTGTGATGGCTTCTCAACCCAACTTCTGCTGCCCAGTACTGCTTCCTTTCATTCTGCCCACAGATGTGTGTGCCAATATTGTGTCTGAAGAACATTCCTGCAACTCTATCCTTGTCTCTGACTCTGTATCTCAGGAACCATAACTAGTAACAACACGAACAGGGTCCTATAAACACTTATCCTGTGTGGAAGTTGTGAGTTGAGAATGGTATTCCTTCAGTTGCACATGTATAGAGCTACACCAAGAATGGAAAGATCATGACTAGGGCTCACTCAAGCAAAATCTAGCCTTTCTGACATCCTTTTTTGTAAATCCAGTGCTCATTTCCATCACTGCCATTTAGACAGACAGGGCACAGGTGGCATATTCCACTGCCAAGTGGGTATCAGTAATGAGCTATTTCACAAAAACATCAAACTGAGCCTTTCTTGGGTAAAATCCAATGCAAATAAAATAACTTAGATGCCACCTTACACTATATAGAAAAATTAACTCAAAAATGAGTCAAAAGCTTAAATATAGGAGGCAAAATGATAAAACTCTTAGAAGAAAACATAGAGGAACATTTTTATTACCCTGGATTTGCAACACATTCTCAAATATGAAGCAGAAAGTATAAGGAACAAAAGCAAAAATAGATATATTGGACTTAATCTGAACTTAAACTTTCATTGATCACAATTTAAATGCATGTGGAGAGAATGGAACACTCTTAAACTGTTATTAGGATAGCAAATGCAGCCTCTATGGAAAGAATTATGAAGAATCCTCAAAGACCTCAAAATAGACATTCCATTTTTCTCTCAATTTGATATTAATTGGAGGGTACAAACAACTAGGTTACAATATTCTCATTTGTTAGGTAGAGTCCCTCTTATAGTTGTGTCTCACACCCACAATGGGTGCCAGATACCCTTACATTGTGCTATTAAGTGGGAGCATACCAGTCCTACTACTTTAACCTAAAGGCTATCCTGGTTTTTGGCTAAAACATGGATCAACCTGGAGGACATTATGTAAAGTGAAAAAAGCAATATATAGATGTACAAACACCATATGAACTCATTATAGGTGGAATCTGAAGTAGCTGGGTTCATAGAAACAAACAGTAAAATCATGGCTGGCAGAGACTGTGGGGTAGGGAGATTGGGTATACCTTGGTCAAAGGATGCAAAATTTCTGTATGCTGAAAAATAATTTCAAGAGATATATTGTATATTATGATAAGAATAGTTAATAACAATAAATTGTATACTTGAAAAAATGGAAAAATAATATGCTGAATAGGGGAAATAATTGCAAGACACACACCTGATTAAGGTCAATTATCTCAATTATCTGTTTCTAATACATGTCAGAAACAAAATTAGGAACTAGACAATTAAAAAATGATCACAGAATTGAAAAGTCATTTCTGTACAGAAGATACACAAATGGCCAATAAGCACATCAAAAGGTGGTCAATTAGTCACAAAGGAAATGCAATCCAAAGCATTTATAGATACCACTTCCCATAGAACCTATGTGAAAAAGGAAAATAACAAGTAATGACAAGGGTATGAAGATATTAGAACCCTCATATGTTGCTGGGAGATAAAATGTAATAGCCACTATCAAACACAATTTGGCACTCCCTCGAAAAGTTAAAATATGGAATCACCATATGACACAGCAATCCTATTGATAGGTATAGTCCCCAAATAATTGAAAAAAGTATCAAAGAAATAAATTTACATGCATGTTCATAACAGCACTAGTCACAGTAACCCAAAGGTGTAAATCACTCTCCAATGTCCATTAATGGATGGTCACTTAAACAACCTGTAGTTTATCATACAGAAAAATAGTACTTAACCATAGAAAAGGAATGAAGCAAGTTGACATTACCCAATAAGACAGCCAAGAGGAAGGAGAATGAGAAGAGAAGAGGGAATGGGGAAAGGAGGAGGAAGGAGAAAAGGATATTAGGCAATAAAGAAGGAAGGCAAAAAAAAAAAAAAAAGCATGACAAGGAATGCAACAATATTTCAGACTTCTGCTAGGCAGTATATCACTACAAATTATGTGAATGAACCACCTGTCATGTTGAGAATCCCATCTCATGATTGTGAATACTGGACCCAAAGTTAAGAGTATGAACTCAGTATCAGTTTGCCAGATTATATCCTATCTCCACTCAGTCTCTTCCTTTCAAAAATGGGGAAATAGAGAGAAAATATATCAAAGAATTGTTCTTAGGATTAAATTCACACACATAAAGCAAGCAAGAAGAGTTCTCATAAGGAAACAAGTTGGCTTTCCCTATTATATAATTTTTATTCCATTTCTTTCAGGAAAAGCAAGAACATACACAAATTGAGGTGAAGAAAACACTAACATACCAGAGCATAAATTTCAAGGAAACTGAGTCAGTAGTTGTTATTAAAAGTATTTTAAATGTCAAGTTAGAAACCTTAGGAACTGCTGTAAGACAACAGACAAGACAGAACTTTACAACTCATGTAGAGGGAGAAAATTTAAAACGAAAATCACTAGGGTGGCCATTGAGGAGAAACATACCCAAACATATTATGGAAAGTCATGGGTATTTTGGGAATGGAAAACTGAAGAAAATATCTTCTTGGGGAGAAAAAAAAATTGGACTTTTAAATTCATATTTAAATTAGGGTTCCATAAAGTCTGCTTAGTTCTGAAGAAGTGATTTCCATGGTCAAGAGGCTGCTCTACAGAGGAGTCTTCCCACGGCCCCCTTCACATCCCTGTTCCTCAGGCTGTAGATGAAGGGGTTCAGCATGGGGGTGACCACTGTGTACATCACTGAGGCAATGGCACTTGTCTGTGAAGAATGAGTCACAGTGTAACTGAGGTATTCCACCAGACTTGGCCCATAATATAAGGAGACCACACAGAGGTGAGATCCACAAGTGGAAAATGCTTTATACTTGCCTGTAGCAGAAGACATCTTCATTAAGGAAGACACAATTTTAGAGTAAGAGGCAAGGATTCCAGTGACAGGAAACACACCCAACAACACAGTTGATACATACAAGTAGATGTTATTAATGAGGGTATCTGAGTGGGCCACATTAAGGAGCTGAGGCAGGGCACAGAAAAAATGTGGGATTTCAGTGCCTATAGAGAAAGTCAGCCTCATTATCAGTAGAAGGTGAACCAGGGCCACCCAGAAAATAATGAAGCAAGACATCAGAACCAGGAGGACACAGAGGCGAGGATTTATGATGACTATGTAGTGCAGGGGGTGGCAGATGGCCACAAACCGGTCATAGGCCATCACGGTCA
This sequence comes from Perodicticus potto, assembly GCA_963574655.1. NCBI lineage: Eukaryota > Metazoa > Chordata > Mammalia > Primates > Lorisidae > Perodicticus > Perodicticus potto. The sequence continues at coordinate 1,957 of CAUYRH010069760.1, read as the reverse complement.
GAAGGAAGTTATCCAATCCAGCAAAAATCATAAAAAAATACACCTGAGTGAGGCATGCCCTGTAGGAGATGTCTTTGTTGTGTGTCTGGATATTCACCAGCATCTTTGGAACTGTGGTGGAGGTGAAACAGATGTCAGAAAAGGACAGGTTGGAGAGGAAGAAGTACATGGGGGTGTGGAGATGGGAGTCCAAGATGATGACTAGGATGATGAGCATGTTCCCGAGCACTGTAACCAGGTACATGGACAGGAACAGCCCAAAGAGAAGGAGCAGCAGTTTGGAATCTTCTGAGAGACCCAATAGGAGGAATTCCGATACTTCTGTGCGGTTTTCTGCTTCCATGTAGCTGGTGTGTCTGCTGGAGCAGAAAGGAAAGGCAACATTTAATGAACAGCCAACTGGCATCTTGGCTGCTTATTATTACTCTATACAATGTCACCCTAGAATAAATAAATATGGGGCTGCTCCAGTCTCATTATTCCAGAAATAAATCCCAGTACCCACTTTCTCATCTTTTGTCCTTATTCCACTAACCCTCGCTGGGTCACAGTGACTTCTTCTGATGGTTACCACTAAAGCTTTCTGTTCTTCATGATCTGTCCCAAAGGAACCCTTTGGGATTTTGACACACACTGGGATCAGAGAATGGGAATCAGGGGGTAAGGGAGCATGTTTAAAATTTCTAGTGTCTCAAGGGTTGAATTTCCAGAGTGCCTCATTAAATTGTTTTATTTTATTTCCACTCTCCAAAAAATTCAGCTCCCTTGAGGTAAAAAAGAAGACAGCAGATGGAAAGTTTTCAGTCAATTTTGAGTCTAGGTGGGCAGTGGGGTTGGACTTCTTTCCTCCAAAGAAAAACTTTATTTTGTTTGACTCAAAGTTACAAGTTGTTCCCTAGGTATTATTTAATTTACATGAGGAAGCAAACTAAGAAATCATCTTTCTGAGGTGCCTCCCTTTGAGAACCTTTGAAGATTTTGTAGATCATTTGGTGTTCACAGGGTTATGGATAAAAAGAAGTCTTTATGGAGAAAAACAAAGTGGTTAATAGTTCTGAGGGGATTAATGGACTAACAAGGGGAAGAATGAAAAGTGTCCCCTGACATTGGCTGGTGACCTGGAAGCTTTTATTGATATTAGGAAGTGTTCCATACATTACCATTAAGTACAGCTAGAACAGAGGGATAAAGAGGGCTAACTAGATACTTATAGATTTCACAAAAGATTTTGCCCAAGAGGAAAACCCACAGCCATCTGAGCCTACATCAGCTTCAGCTGGGTAGGTCCCATTTGCAGACCCTAGGTACCGAGGGTCTCCAGATACAGATGCTACCACTGCACTGCTTTGAGGAGGGAGGGGAAGACCAAATGTTCCCATGTACCTCTGGGAAGATTAAAACCTCTTTGCTGGAGGCAGGGCAAAATGGTGGTCGGGACAGATGAGTAGCCCATCTCTCCCTAGTCATCAGGTGAGAGGGAGGGGGCTCTGGATCTTTCCCCACGTGGATTATTGGAGTGGATAGACAGCTGGAGATGACCGGCAAATTGGTGGATTGCTGTGTTTGAGATGTAATTCAAAACCACAGACTTTGCTATGGAGTTTTTCCCCTGCCCAGCCATGCTGGCTGGCAGCTGGCCCCTCCCTCACAGAGGACAGCAGTTCACAGTTCACAAAATCTAGTTGATAAAAATTTTGGTGAAGCATGGATTCCTAAGCAGAGTCAGACATTCAGGGAGGGGTGCCCCTCAGAGCCATGGAGGGCTGGGCAGCCCAAGGAAAAATTGAGGGGAGGGGATCCCACCTGGGAAACAGACTTTTTTTTTTTTTTGAGACAGAGCCTCAAGCTGTCACCCTGGATAGAGTGCTGTGGCATCACAGCTCACAGCAACCTCCAATTCCTGGGCTCAAGCGAGTCTCCTGCCTCTGCCTCCCAAGTAGCTGGGACCACAGGCACC
>CAUYRH010069756.1:0-32802 GCA_963574655.1 Perodicticus potto | reverse complement strand
ATTCTTTGAAATCTAAATTCAATAAGATAGCAGGCCTGAGCTCCACAAAACTGTCAACGTTATAAAAGACATAAAAGGCAGAAGAATTTTCTTAGTCCATAGGGAGCTTTTTTATTTTTTTTTGAGACAGAGACTCACTCTGCTGACCTCAGTAGAGTACTCTGGTGTCACAGCTCACAGCAACCTCCAACTCCTGGGCTCCCTGTGTTTCTCGATACTGTATGATTTTCTGAGGGGTGAGGAGAGAGAGAGAGAATGAATGAGATTGAGTGTCAAAGTCTTCCCATGTGTTTTAGTTCTGAGGAAGCCTTTCCTGTATGCCTGCGCGTGAAAGGTGCAGATGGTGATTTACAAGGGTAAAATGACCCCTGGTGGCCAAATCGGAGAACTGACCCAGATTTCTCAGCGATAGCTGTGAAGTCCGGGCCTTTCTCCACCTGGGTGGAGAATGGCGACCTGAGCTTGGCACTTTTCTCCAGCTGCTCTGGAAGAGGCCTGGTGCTTAGTACCTGCTCCATCTTACTTCATCCTCAGGGTTTAAGACTTGTGCCCTCTTGTCTTGAGTTCACTAGCAGCATCAAGCCTCATAGTCCAAAATCTCAGTGCTTTGTCCTATCCAAACTGAATTGAACACAAGTTTTTGTTTGTTTTTGTTGTTGTTGTTTTGAGACAGAGTCTCAAGCTGTTGAGCCGTGGCTTCACAACTCACAGCAACCTCAAACTCTGTTTTTTTAGAGACAGAGTCTCACTTTGTCACCCTCGGTAGAGTGCCATAGCATCACAGCTAACAGCAAACTTCAGCTCTTGGGCTTAGGCGATTCTCTTGTCTCAGCCTCCCGAGTAGCTGGGACTTACAGGCACCCACCACAACACCTGGCTATTTTTTTGCTGCAGTTTGGCCAGGGCCGGGTTTGAACCCACCACTCTCAGTATATGGGGCCGGCATCCTACTCACTGAGCCACAGGCGCTGCTCTAATCTCAAACTCTTGGGCTTAAGCGATTCTCTTGCCTCAGCCTCCCAAGCAGCTGGGACTACAGGTGCCCACCACAACGCCCAGCTATTTTTCTGTTGCAGTTGTCATTGTTGCTTTAGCTGGCCCAGACTGGATTCGAACCCGCCAGCCTCAGTGTATGTGGCTGGCGCTCTACCCACTGAGAAATGGTCACTGCCTTGAGCACAAGTTTTAAAAATTATTTTGGGTACTTTTTTTTTTCTGAGGCAGAGCCTCAAGCTGTCACCCTGGGTAGAGTGCTGTGGTGTCACAGCTCACAGCAACCTCCAACTCCTGGGCTTACGAGATTCTCTTGCCTCAGCCTTTCAAGTAGCTGGGACTACAGGCGCCAACCACAATACCCGACTATTTTTTGGTTGTAGTTGTCATTGTTGTTTGGCAGGCCTGGGCTGGATTCGAACTCACCAGCTCTGGTGCATGTGGCTGGTGCCTTAGCCGCTTGAACTACAGGTGCTGAGCCAACTTTGAGTACTTTTATATGCAGCTATGTGAGTGAATTCCAGGGTGATTAACACTCAAGCACGTTTCATTTTCTAACATACCATGTAATTTACTTATTTATTTTTTCTAATTTTTATAGTTTATTGCCTTTCTCCCTCCATCTCCATAGGTAGAACATAAGCTCCATGGGTGCAGGGAATTTTTTTTTGTTCTCTGATGTATACCCAGCAACTGGATCAATGCCAGTGTGGAAGAAGTGCTCAATAAATATTTGTTGAGTGAATGAACAGTCTGAAGTAGTTTACTATCTATCCAGGACCATAGAACAAGTACACAATAACTATAATGTGAAACAGAAAATGCAAAAATGTAAGGTGAGGTGTTGGCAGTTAGTTTATTGGGCAATGGGAAGCCTCTGAAGGTTCATGAGAGGGATTTTGCTCACACTGACATACTGTGTTGGCTAAACTGCAGGGAAATGAAGTGGGGAGAGTATAAGGGGAAAAAAAGGGTGGCCAGGCTCAGCACCCGTAGTTCAGTGGTTAGAGCACCGGCCACATCACCAGGACTAGTGGGTTCCAACCCAGCCTGGACCTGCTAAACAATAATGACAACAACAACAACAAAACAGCCAGGCATTGTGGCGGGTACCTGTTGTCTCAGCTACTTGGGAGGCTGAGGCAAGAGAATTGCTTAAGCCTAAGAGTTTGAGGTTGCTCTGAGTTGTGATGTCACTGCACTCTACTGAGGGTGTAATAGTGAGACTCTGTCTCCAAAAAAAAAAGGTGGCCAGGGAGCCATTGCAACAGTTCAGGGAAAGTGTGACATGGCCTATGGAAGAAGTACATGGAAATGGATTGTCTCTAGTGTGAAATCTCCGATCAAAGCTCTGGGGGACTATTTCCCCACACTCCTATACCCCAAGGGTTTCCATCATGTGAATAGAGGCAAGAATCGCTTAAGAAGATGTCACAGGTAGAGGAAGAACTAACAGAACCTGACAAGTCATAGGCTGTGGAAGCTTAGGAAAACCTGTAGCCACTGCCATTTTCACAGGATTTCTCAATCACTGAGTGAGCAGTATGAAGGAGGCTGGGTGTCCAGAGCTCTCACTGCGTGCCCTGGAGCTACTGCATTTAACATCTGGGAAGCTCCAAAGGAGGAGGAAGAAGAAATCTTAGATGGAAGGAAAGAGCTTTAGCAGGTTTTTAAAATACTCTTCTGTATGTCAAGATTTCAATTTAGTGTTTAAGATGCATTATCTTATTTATTATAATAACCCTCTGGGTTAGGAATGAAGTTTATCCCCATTTTACAGATGAAACACCCTGTACAATCTGAGGTTTTGAGATTACACAACCAGGAAGTGGTTCCCAAATTTCTACTCTTTGCTGTATATCCTACTATTATCTTCCCTCCCAGGTACTTCTTTCCTTGTTACATATCACCCCTGGTTTCCAAGCTGGTCCTTCCCTCCCCATGTAAGCTGCTTCTCTCATCTGCCTGTTTTACCTTGAATCTGCTGCATTCTCTCCACCCCACTCTTTCCAGTTCTTCCACCATGCTTCTAATCCATAGGCACCTCCTTCTCCACTTGGCCAGGCCCCTGTGTGTTGGACACAGGGCTGCTGTAGGAGGCTAAGAACTGGGTTCACTCAGGGTCCCAAGTGCACAGTACCCTAAAACTCCCTCAAGGGCTCAAGAAGGAGCAGCTTGTTGGTGGCACACAGGCAGGATGACCTAGACTCCTACTTGTCCACCAGCTAAACCAAGAGGGCACCATCCCTTGGTTGTCTATTCCTCAAAGTTTGTCTCCTCTGTGAGATGGGGCCTCTACATGGGGAGAGCAGTTGGGGGAAGAGTAACAACCACTGATCTTAACACAAAATTAGAAGAACTAAGGCAGAGGGAAGGGATCCCAAAGGAAGGCAGAGCTGCTTTCTTCTTGGTTTTGAACCATCTTGAAGGAAGTCTCCATAAGGTTGCCAGCTGAGAAGGGGAGGTTAATTTCACAACTGGGGCTTCTTTCTCCATCCTTTCAGGAGGCCCTGGGCCAGGGTGACTCTTACCAACCTCCCCTTGCCAAAGGACCACTGAAAGACAGGAAAGCAGTTTCTTACAGGGGGTTGAGGAATCCTAAAAACTCCCAGAACTTTGGAATCAAACCTGGGTACTAACTGCAGCCTATTCACTTCTTGGCAACATGGCTTGAGCATATTTCTTCATCTGTCTGCGCCTCTGTTTTCTCCTCTGTGAAATGGGGCTCATTGTGCCACTTGCTGGGCTGTCCTAGGCGTCAACCAGAATACTTTGGAAAAGCACTTTAGAGCTTCCTACATGGGAGCTTTCCAACAAGAACATGGGAGGAGATGTCATTGGTAAACTTGGCTTGCAATGGTGTGTTTCTGGAAGACCTTAAAGGCTGCAGGTGAATCTTCACCCAGACAGAGCTCTGCCAGCAATCAGAACAAGGGCCAGGGGAGCTGATGAACAAGGCAGACTGGGCCCGTTTCCATGGTGCTAGGTCAAGCAGTCTTCAGGGGCAGTGACAGGCCTGTTGCCCTCTGGGGGCACTATCTCCCCACCAGGCTGATGTCCATCCCACAGATTAAGGAGTAGGTGGAAAAGTGCATGAAAGGGGGAGACTGGATGAAGAACCAAGCTATGAAGAAAGGGCAAGGGAGGAGGCTGGAGGGGAAGTGAGGGCCCAGGCAGGCACGGGGTGGGGCTGGGAGAGGGGCCCAGGGCAGGAGGGCGGGAGGGAGCCTGGGAGAGAAAACGCCAACCGGCGAGGGAGGAGGGACAGGGAGGGAGACCGGCGGCGCTGACACAGCCTAGATGTGTGGAACGGGCTGGGGTTTGGCCCACAGGTCAGGCGTCTGGCAGTATTATGGGATGGAGAGGCCTTAGGAGACAGGGAGAGTATTATGGGCTGGAACAGCCTTAGGAGACTGGGGAATATTATGGGCTGGTGAGGCCCAGCTCCAACTGGAGGCGGGAGGAAGGGGTGCGGGGCGGGACGGGGGGTGGTGGTGGAAGGGAGTATTATGGGCTGGAGGCCTCCTGCGACCAGAGGCAAGAGTATTATGGGCTGGCAAGGCCTTCGGTGGCCAGAGGGGGGAGCAGCGGGGGATGGCACCGGCTGCATGTGACTGGGGGGGGGCCAAGTTGGGGGTGTGTGGGGGGCAGGAGAGCATATTATGGGATAGCTCTTTGTACCTACTGCAGGGACTGCTTCTCCAGAAGATATTATGGGATGTCGTGTGTGGGAGGGGGAGTGGGGCTGGGGGTATTATTATGGGATGGTAGTGCAGAATGGGGAGGGCCTGAGCTCTTCGACACCCCCACTACTTACCCCTTACCCTCATCATTCTGAGGTCAGTCTCCTCTATCAAAGGGTCCAGAGGGAGCACCTGAAATCCATCCCTCTGCGCATGCAAGCACGCGCGCGCGCGCGCGTACACACACACACACACACACACACACACACACACACACACACTTACTTTACACTCTTTGGGCACCTCAACCCATCCTAGGCGTCTCCCCTAACTGGCAGCCACCTCTAGGGTGCTGAGGGGAAAAGGTAGCCCCTGGTGAAGGGAAAGAAAGCCCCAAAGAAGGGCAGTGGTGGCCAGTGGGTTACACCTCCCACCTGCACTACGTCCTTTTGCTCTCCAGCCCCTATGCCACTTTCCTTCCCCTTCTCCTCGTACTTCCACAAAGTGGGGGCCCTGGATCCTCTTCCCCTCCCCCTCCCCTCCATTTCCTCTCCAACTCCCTCCACAGCCGTAACCAGTAAAACAGGCGGCCAGCTATTATGGGATGGCTGCTCCCAGCAGCTCTGCAGGGAGGGGGCGGTCACCGCGGAATGTCTCTTGTGGGTGGCTATTATGGGATGGCCGCCTCTCTTTTTGGGGGGGGTTGGGGCTCCGGAGGATTATTATGGGATGTGCCCTGCATGGCTGGGTGGGGCTGTCCTGGGTAGGTGAAGCTGAGGGGGCGGGCGAGGGAAGGAAAGGAAGGAAGAGGGAGGGAAGGAGCTGGGGAGGGTGGGGTAAGCCCTGGAGTCCGACCTGAGGCCTGGCAGGAGTAACTGGCTGGAGAGGTTTCTTTGGTGACAGCTGTTTGAAGGGTCCCTGGGGCAGGATCCAGTGAGCCACATCTAAACTCTGGACACCTGGGTCTTTTTCACAGCTTGTGAGCTACATAGTTGCTGAGTCCAGGGCCTTTAGTGCTATGCTGAAAGTGAGCTTCTAGGTTTTGGTGGGGTGGCACACCCAAGAGAGCAATGCTCCTGGGTGACCATGGTATCCTAGTCCTCCCCTCCATCTTTGCCTTCCTGAGTTTGAGCCTTGGGACCATAACTCAGATGGTGGAGGTGAGGAGTGCACGGGGAACTTTGCCACCATGCAGTCACACCCAAAGAACAGAGACTGTGTTAGTTCCTGAAGGACAAACACCTGACAAGTCACCTTCCAGGCCCCACATCATCTGCATCCTGTTTAGCCATCCTAGGTGGTTCGTCTTCCCTCTGTTGTCTTCCAAAATCCCCTTCTCTGGCACAGCAGGAGAATACTGTGGCCCCTTGGACTTATGAGTGGTTTCTTGGGTTCTCACAGAACAAAGGGGTAAGGAGAAGAATTATAGAGCCTATGCTGAAAACTCCATGGACAACCCACTCTGAATGTTATTCTAGGTTCTTCAGTACCATGGGATGAAAACAGAACACTAAGGTAACTGGTTAGAGAGGCTGCCCTCATGGGTGCATTAATTAGGAGATTATTCCACCCCTAGTCTCTGTGGGCCAATCATGCTACTGACTTATTTATAGTTTATCTGGGAGGGTAGCATGGGGCTAAAGTAGGGAGAGGGAGGCATAGAAGCTTAAAGACCACAAAAGCAACATACAAAATACATATTCTAGCCCTCCCTGGAACTGAGGAAGAAAGGAAGGGATTTTAACCTCATGGTGATACCTGGGTAAGGTGGGGAGTAAGAGAAGCAAGGGAATAAGTGAGTAAAACCTGCAGATATAGGAACAGAGGGAATGTGGTAGACAAAAGTAGACCAGTATATTTAATCACAGGCAAGAGTTGGCTGTGTTTATATTAACAAATCGCCATAGTAATGTAGTATATGTATGAGAGGAAGGGTATGGGCCAGATGGAGATAGTACAGAAAGGAATTGGAGACCCAGAGGCAGGCTGGATCCCCTAGAGAAATAGGGATAGGAGAGGGCACAATAGGCAGCCTTACACAGGAAGGAGAAACTTCCTTGAAAGGAGGTACCCCTACATTATGGTATCTTCAAAGAGCTGCTTCCTTGGGCGGCACCTGTGGTTCATCGAGTAGGGCCCTGGCCCCATATACCAAAGGTGGCGGGTTCAAACCTGGCCTCGGCTGAACTGCAAAAACAGAAAAATAGCCGCGCCGTTGTGGAGGGCGCCTGTAGTCCCAGCTACTTGGGAGGCTGAGGCAAGAGAATCTCCTAAGCCCAGGAACTGGAGGTTGCTGAGCTGTGTGACGCCCAGCACTCTACCAAGGGCAAGTGAGACTCTGTCTCTACAAAAAAAAAAAAAAAACTGCCTCCTCTTCCACTTATTGTAGAACACAAATTTCATTTTTAGTACTTAGAATAAGCATTGGGGAGGGTTTGGATAAATGGATGGGGTCCAATCTTGATGGTAAGAGAATTTTTTTTTTTTTTTGCAGTTTTTTTTGGCCAGGGCCAGATTTCAACCCACCACCTCCAGTATGTGGGGCCAGTGTCCTACTCCTTTGAGCCACAGGCACCACCCGATGGTAAGAGAATTTAACGTGGAGACTGTGGAACCCTTGCAGAATGGTGGAAATGGCTGGCACAATGAATGCAGCGAGAGGGTGGTCCAGGGAGTCAGAGTGAATATTGGAAAAAGGAAACACGAACTTCAAAGGTGACATTGGGAACTTTTGGCAAGACCTGAGGTCTTTGATGCTGAAAACACCAGTCCTAAGATAAGAAGAAAGTTAAATGTGGAATGTTAGTGGTTCTACAAAGTCAGGTGGGAGTTGGTGGAAGATTTGTCTGCATCCCTGGTGCTCTACTCGGGGAGCAGAAGGATCGTAATTTCTGGAAGTAAGCTTTTGCCTCTCCTGAACTCATTTCTCCATGCCAGTTCTCTAGTCCCTGGATCCTAGTGGAGGTGAGAGTCATCTGGCCAGGCCTTTTCTCCAGGCAAATGAGATGAGAAGGGTGATGCAGAGATGGCATTCCACTCACTTTCAGTCAGGAAGGGCCCTTCCTACAAGGAAGTTCTTGTTTTTTTTTCAATGGGTCTCACTTTCATTGGTCTTGGACTTGCTCGAAAAAGGCACATGAGAGGAGAAGAGGACATTGTATCTGGCCAGAGGTCAGGGGCAGCAAGGTAGTGGTGGTAGGACATTGGTTTTCCCTCAGATTCCAAATCCCTCAGGGTCAGGAAAGGGGGAAAATGACAGGTGTATGGGCTCAGGTTTTCTGAGAGCCAAAGGATTTTAAGATCCAGCTTTTGAAACTTTCCAGGGTACAGTCCCCAGGGTGGCTGGAGGATGGGGCAGTTAAGGAAAGAAGAGGTAGTGTGTGTGTGTATATATATATATATTTTATTTTATTTTTATTTTTTTTGAGACAGAGTCTCAGTATGTCCCCTCAGTAGAGTGCTGTGACATCACAGCTCACAGCAACCACAAACTCTTGGGCTCAAGTGATTCTCTTGGCTCAGCCTCCCAAGTAGCTGGGACTACAGGTGCCTGCCACAACACCTGGCTATTTTTTTTGTTGTTGTTGTTGCAGTTGTCATTGTTGTTTAGCTGCCTGGGCCCAGGTTTGAACTACCCTGCGAGGGATTTGAACTGCCAGCCTCGGTGCTTGTGGCTGGCGCTGTAACCACTGTGCTGTGGGCGCTGAGCTGATGGTATATATATTTTTTAATTTTTAATTTTTTTTTTTTGAGACAGGGTCTTACTATGTCACCCTCGGTAGAGTGCCCTGGTGTCACAGCTCACAGCAACCTCAAAGTCTTGGGGTTAAGTGATCCTCTTGCCTCAGCCTTCAAAGTAGCTGGGACTATAGGCACCCACCACGTGACCTGGCTATTTTTTGGTTGTAGGTGTCATTGTTTGGCAGGCCGGGCTGGGTTCGAACCTGGCAGCTCTGGTGTATGTGGCTGGTGCCCTAGCCGCTGAGCTACATGTGCCGAGCCAATTTAACTTTTTTATTTTTTTTGAGACAAAGGCTCACTTCCTCACCCCCGGTAGAGTGCCATGGCGTCATAGCTCACAGCAACCTCAAAATCCTGGGCTCAAGTGATTCTCTTGCCTCAGCCTCCCAAATAGGTGGAACTATAGGCTCCCGCCACAGCATCGGGCTATTTTTAGAGATGGAGTCTTGCTCTTGCTCAGGCTGGTTTTGAACCAGTGAGCTCAGGCAATCCACCTGCCTCAGCCTCCCTAAGTGCTAGAATTATAGGCATGAGCCACCATGCCCAACCAGAGATAGTGTATTTTAGAAGGCTACCTTGTGGCATGATCGAATGGATAAGGCAACCCAGAATGTAGACTTGTACACAGGAGGGTAAGATGGGGAATATTATCCAACTAAAGTGTTTTTTTAAGTAGAAGATGGGGCCTCAATAACATAAGAATGGGGGCAATTGGAAGTGTTAAAGACTTCAGGATCTAAAATGGGAAAGTGACTGAAAATATGGGACATTGAGGGTAAGTAGGATTTGGTGTTCCAGAATGAGGTTAACAATTCTGATACATTGATGAATCAAGAAGGAACAACATGAAGGTGTTATAGGATTTCAGTATTAGGAACGTTAGAGGGATGAACATTGCTTTTCAATCAGAATTCCTAGAATGTAGGGAGCAGATTATCTTGACCATCATCTATATCTATAAATCCTGTTGGAATACCTTCTAGTCTCAGGACCATGATGAACCCTACTGGGATATGCTCTCTCCTGAGATCAGTAGAATTTATTTTATTCCCTGTAATAGGAAGTTGGGAAGTAGCACTTTGTAGCTCTCCTTTGACACCAGACATTCATCTGATATCATTGTTTGTTTGGTTTTGCTTCTTGAAGGGAGGCACCAGGGACTTGGCATTCTCCGTGGTGCCCAGCTCTGTGTCTTGCTATGTACTGTGTCAACAGTATGTTGAATGAATGTGCAGAGGGAGAGTAGGTCTCTACTCTGGTGTGTATACAGCAGCATCCTCAGTTCACATCATGATAGGTTGTAATGGCCTGGTGTGTTAATGAAAGGTCCCTGACCTGGTGGAGGGGGGAAGAGGACTGCTAGAATATTGAGAAATAGTCTTTGGATGGGAGTTTGTAATTATTATGGGATGCTCTTGTGAATTAAACTTTATGTAAATATTTCATCTGTCAGCTTGGTATTTTGGTTGGTCTTTCTCAAAACTTAACAGGAGGTAAGCACTAGGAAAATACCTGCATTTTCGTGGGATTTGGTGGGGCCCTGGGTTGGCTCCCAGAACCTGAGTGTCTGGAAATGTTGGGGAATGCTAGGGTCCTAGATATCAAGAGACTTTTTGCAGATACACTGCTTTGGCCTAGAAAGGGATTAAGGTGTGTATGAGTGGGGGCGGGGACTGGGCCGTGTGGGTAGGGTGGCTGGTCCTCCCTGCTCTGGGTGTTAGAATAGATTGACAGTATCTAGAGATGGGAGAGGTATGAATATGAATATTATGGGATGCCTACCTTGATGGGTACAGGAGTGGTAGAGTGGAGATGAAGCATTATGGGATGTGAGGCTGGATTCTGCTGGGAGTATTATGGTATTTAGTTGACCACAGGCTCCTTGCAATTATTATGGGGTGTCAGGGTGTGACTGGGGGCATTAAAATCATTATGGGATATCTTTCCAGTGTTAGGGGAAGGGAGATTCGATGTCCAACTCTGGGGTGACAGTAGGGGCCATTGATCATTATGGACTATCTCTTTGATAAAGGAGGTTATTATGGGCCACAAGCTAGACAGAGTGTGAAGTCTGGGGGTTATGTGAGCATTCTAGACTCTACCCTGCAGAGACTGAGGGCAGCTCCCAGGGTTATTATGGGATGTAGTATAGAAAGTGAGAGACTGATTATTACGGGATATGTGTGGGAGGAGGCCGAGTGTCCGTTGTTGTAGTATGTGGGGGGGTGAGTTTTTGACTATTATGGGATATCAAACTGGGGTAGATGAAGGGTGGTTATTATGGGATGTCTGTGGGGGATGGGGATAAGTATTATGGGATATGAGGCTGATGTGCTGGGAGGGTTGCTTATTATGGGATGGCCATGGGGAGGGAGGGGTGATGAATTATTATGGGATGTTGGCACTAGGGCCAAGAGTGAAGAAGTTGGCAAAGGATGGCTATTATGGGATGTCTAAGAGGGTTAGATGGAAAAGGTCTGGAATATTATGAGATGTCAGCAGCCCCCTGGCATATATGTATGTGTATGAAATGTGGGGGGGCCGAGGAGTGTGTGTGTGGGGGGGTGTCCGTGTGTGTGTATTATGGGATGGCCAGGAGGTGGGCGGTTGCCCGGGTGACACGCGCGCGCGCGCTCGAAGGGGGCGTGGCCAATGGTTGCCTGAGCGACGAGGGGGCGGGGGTTGCCCGGGAGACCTAGGAGGGTGGCGGTAGTGGAGGGGGGGGTTGGAGTTGGTTGAGGTTATTATGGGCTGTCCGTGGGGGGGCGGGGCCAGTGCGGTGGGATTTCCCGGCCGGTGTTTCGGGCCCTTTAAGAGGCGACGCCGGAGCCGGAGCCATTTTCCCCCCTTCGGCCGTGGCGAGGAAGAGCCGGAGCGGGAGTGACACCGGGCCGGACCCAGCGCGACCTGCGGCGGCTCCGGGGTGAGGAGAGTGCGGGGTTCCCAAAGAGACTCCCCTCACTGCCCGACAAGCCCCGAGGGTCATCTCTTCACCTGCCCCTTCCTCAGGCGTCCCAGGATCACCGGACCGCCCCCTGACCAGAGGAGCGGACCCTTCCTTTTCCTCCTCTGCAGGGTGCCTGGCCTCCCCCTTCACTCCCTGCCCTAACCCTGCCAGAGTCTTGTCTCCCTCGACCCCCACCTCGGGCTAGGTCTCCCACAATGCCCGGCGCCCGCCCCCTCGCCCTTTGGTCACTTGCCCCCCGGGACACGTGGCCCGGCCCCCTTCGCAGTGGGAGCTCTCTCACCCCCCCTGCCCTGCCTCCAGCCCCCTGCAGCGCCCGAGCCTCCACGCCCCCTCGTCCCTGCGGCTCCTGAAGAGAACCTGAGTTGTCCCAGAGGACAGCCTTTGGAGAGCTGCCCTGTCTGGGGACTGGCCCCTCCCGAGCGCAGAGAGGCGCCCCCCCACCCCCAAGTGACCTTGTGTCCCCGAGCGCCTCGCCGCCTGCCGCCTCTCCTGGCCCCCCCGCTCTACTGCCACTTGGACCCCCTCCCCCCGTCACACCCAGCTCGGTCCAGCCCGGCTTCTCTCCTCACGCTGCACCAGCTTGCCCTCGGGGGTGTCGCTACCTCTCTTCTTGGGGGCTCCTCTTGGGGAGCCGGCTTCCGGGCTGCCCCCGAGGAGTGTGGAACTAAGTTCAGCCTGAGCGGTTTAGGTGCCCTGCTAGGGTGGCTGGGGTGGGGGGCGGAAAGAGCGGGTGGGTGTGGGGGAGGGGGACAGTGCGCGTCACTGACTGTTCTCCCTTTCTCTCCCCCCTCCCCCGCACAGTGACTCGGGCCAGTGTAGAGGGCCCCAGGCCGCCGGCAGGAGCAGCTGGGCCAATTCCCTGGCCCGGAGCGGAAGGGGATGGCGTCGGGCCTGGGCTCCCCGTCCCCCTGCTCAGCGGGCAGTGAGGAGGAGGATATGGATGCACTTTTGAACCACAGCCTGCCCCCACCCCACCCAGGTAACATCTTCTCCAAGGGCCAGGGCAGGAAGGAGGTATTTGGGCTTTTCCAAGTGACTGGTGAGGCAGCGTTGTGTGGCTAGTCGCTGTTGCAGAGCCTGAAGTGGAGGGCATCCGAAGGGAGTGGTTCCCTTCTGCGGAGCTCTTGTGTGAGGGGGGTGGAAGCCATGTGCCTCCTGGGCACCGCGGATGGAGATGCAAGCTTGCTGCGCTCCTCTGTCTTGAGGAATGCTATGCAGTTCCCGATTGAGGGAGCTCTCTGGGCTGGCAAGAATTACCTTGCGTGGGTCCTTGGAGGAATGCAGGTAGCTGGGACCCACGGAGGCTATTTGGTGACTGCGGTGGGGGGTATTGGGGATTTCTGTTTGAGGATACCAGCTGGGCATCTGTGCTGGTAGGATCCTGTGGTTACTGTTGTGAGAAGGAAAGAGGGAGTGCTGGTTACTCTCTATCGGATTATTTTTAGCTGCTGATCACTTACCGGTTTTCTGTGCTGTTTCAACTGTGTGAAGTTTGAATTGCGCTCCTCGGCAGGATCTAGAGCGCGTTTAGCCAGGCATATTGCTGGAATGTTTTGAGTGGGGAAATGATGGGGGCTAGGGGAGGATGTAATAGTCTAGTAGAGAGGGGCAAAAGAAGGGAGGGTACCCCTCTTACCCTAGCGGACGGACATAATCCTGGCTTTTTTCCTAGAGGCTTCTGCCTCTGGGAGATAGCCTGGGGTTTGGGCTGGCAGCGTCAAGTGTTTGTGTAGGTGTGTTAAGGGTTGCGCTGTCTGTGTTTTGGGGTGGCTCTGTGAACTGGCCAAACCCGTATGATTATAACCACCCTGTCTGATTGGAGTAGCCCTTGTCTATTCTCAGATGATGATTGATGTCATGCTCCTAAGTGGATGTCTCTCTGGTCTGTCTTTCCTTCTTCTGAGCATTTAGCTAAGTTGCCTACTTGTTTCCTTGACCTTTTTTTCTAGCTTCATTTATTTCTTACATGCCCTTTCTTCATGTCTTCTGTTTCTATTTATCTTCTCATTCTGGAGCCTGCCGATCCTGTTTTTGTTTCCCATCCAGCATGTTTTGCTTCTGCCTTTTCTCTTAGCTCCAGCCGGAAATTGAGGTGGTCTAGGAGAGATGCTTTCTCATTTGGGGTATTCTAAGTTGGAACTCTTAACTTCAACCTGAGACCTTTTAGGAGAGGGGTTATTGAGTCTTCAGCTGTTGAAATAAGTTTAGACTTGGGTCTTGACACTGTATAGGGTAGGGTGGCTAATTTCTATGCTTTTGCCCAAGATGGGGACAGGGCAGTAGTGATGGTGAAGTGAACCTCCCCTTTCTGAGAGGGGCATGCAAAATAGAACTGCTATCCAGGCTTGTTGGTTCCACATCTTGGCCTTGCATTGGCCCTTGCTTTGGGGCTGCCCCCCATGTTGACTGGGAGATCTGTAAGCTCCCAAAGTGAACTCTGCCCTAAGCTGTAGCATGACCCAGTTTTTCCACTTGCCACACCCCATTCCTGCCCCTTTCCCAAATCTTCCTCTATATCTTAGTTGGTTTGCTGCATGTCATTTTAGCACATGATTTGCCAGAGAAGTTTGGGGATCATATGTGGATGGAAGGGTATTTCCTTTGCCTCCTTGGGTTTGTCCCAGCTTTTATGGGGATGGCAAAGAGGAAGACCCTCTGTACCTGATGGGGAGAGTGACTTGGGGATAGCCCTTAAGAAAATGAGTCTTTCTGTGAGATCTAGGCTGGTGTTCCATTCCCAAGGGAATGGGAGGGGCTTTTTTGTGCCTGGTCTGATCTTGGGCTGAGTGAAAGGGGGGAGGCTGATGGTGCTTTGTCCAGCCTAATGGCTCATGTTCCCCAGTATCTGTCTAACTCAGGAAGGGTGGAGCCAGGGACATTTTAGGGCTACTTCTGGGGGTCAGGAACTAAGAGCGTGTGAGGGATTAAAGGAGAGATATTGTTTTCCACCACTACATAGGTCCTGCTCCTGTTTTCTTTTGGGGGAGTGGTGTAGACATGACTCCTATATGTTGGCTAGGACTCTGGGTGGAGGTGATGAGAAACTGAGCTTCAGAGACTCTTTCTGGGCTTCCATTCCTCAAGCTGAATCTTTGGGTATCAGAATTTGGAAAGAAGGTTGTATGCTCTGACCACACCTCTACTGAGTCTTTGTTAAATGTTAGTTCTGATGACTGAAATTATTATTGAGGGAGTAATCCAATCCCTTTCATAATGTTATCCTTCGTGTTTGTCCTGCTTTCCCTGGATTTCCTTGCCTAGGACAGTAGAGTGGCCTCTTGTGAACTGTGTCATCTCAGAGTAGGTATTAGAGATTAGTGACATTTGGACCTGGGGCCAGGTAATAATTTGGGAAATCTTCTGTGAGGGCAGTCTTTCTCTGGCTACCTCTCTCAACTCCACCCCCCCCTCCCCTGCCACTTCCTGTCTGTCCTATGTTGGCAGCTGGGTGCCCTGGGCTGGCTTCTGCGGTCAGGAGCCATTTTCCCTCTCCTCAGTGGGTGAGGCACTCTCTTCTTCTCTCCACTCCTTTCTCTACTCCCCCCACCTTGGGCGGGGGTGGCTTGGAAAGAGGGAGAGAGAGGAGGGAGGAGGGAGCCAGAGTTGGTGTGAATGTTTGTTACAAAGGAAGCTGCCTCCCACCTCCCCCTCTGTGCCCCTTCCCACCTATCCTTGCCCAGGAGCTTTCAGTATTACCCTAGGCTTTGTGTGTGCTTCCAGCCAGGGGAGGAGGTGGAGCCAGATGGGAGGAGGATTGCTTGGGGTGGGAGGGAGATGGTGACAGCTGGGCTGATTTGGGCCCCTAGGGAGAGGAGGCTACTGACCCAGGAGAGGCTAGGAGGAACATTAGAGTTGGAGATGGGGAAAGGAAATTGTTTTGGGAGTAGGTGTGAGATTGGGCTGGCAACTGAACAGGGGACTTGGAGGTTCTGGTAGTTTTGAGCTGTGATGACCCCAGAAGAGTTAGAGAAGGGTGTGGTTTCTGGGACCCTTGAACTGGTGTTGTTCTGGGAAGGTGTTTTTGTCTTCTAGGTGGGACCTTTCATTCTCTCCCTGGTATAGACTACTTGGTGGCCAGTTACAGGAGACCTAGACTTAGTTCTCTTACTTGGTGAACTCTTAGCAGCTTTATTCAGCCGCACTGGTGAACATCTAGAAGACTGCTGGTAGTAATGGGAGAGTGTATGCAGGGTTCTGGATAGCTGCCCAAGGTGGGCCTGTCTGGCTTGGCAAGCCTATTTCTAGTATATACAGCTCTCTCTTTTGTCTTTTTGTCCTGGGTATCAGCTTCCTTCTGTGGAGAGTATAGCAGTTCTCTTCAGAGAAATCTGGGACAAGAGGTGGGGAATAAAGTCTAAAGCCTCTGGATTAGGCCCTAACCTTGTGTTATTGATCTTTTCCCTGCCTACCACGCTTTTCCAAATATATGTAGAAAATGAAGAGGACCCAGAAGAGGATTTGTCAGAAGCAGAGACTCCAAAGCTCAAGAAGAAGAAAAAGCCTAAGAAACCCAGGGACCCTAAAATTCCTAAGAGCAAACGCCAAAAAAAGGAGGTGAGTGGGTGACTGAATGTTATAGGGAATCAGAGGAAGAAGGGAGGAGCTCTCAAAAGGGTTGAAGGACCTCTACCTCTGGAGTAGTGGGTCAGGTCCAGGGAATGAGCCTCGGGGCAGTCCTGAGGTCAGCATGTGTGTAGCATGTGTGTGTCTGTCTCCCTCTCCCCCCTTTCCCTGCTCCAGCGTATGCTCTTATGCCGGCAGCTGGGGGACAGCTCTGGGGAGGGGCCAGAGTTTGTGGAGGAGGAGGAAGAGGTGGCTCTGCGCTCAGACAGTGAGGGCAGCGACTATACCCCTGGCAAGAAAAAGAAAAAGAAGCTTGGACCTAAGAAAGAGAAGAAGAGCAAATCCAAGCGGAAGGAGGAAGAAGAAGAGGATGATGATGATGATGATTCAAAGGTGCCTGGATCTCCATACTCTTCTCTGTTCTGTTAACTTCTATCCTTTGTTTCCCAGACAATCCACTATCTTTTAGTTCTCTTACTTAGGTCTTGCAAACTGTGGTTCCCACCCCCCCCAATTCTGTTGCCCCAGGCTAGAGTGCCCACATTGTCAACCTAACTCATAGCAACCTTGAACTCCTAGGTTCAAATGATCCTTCTGCCTCAGTCTCCCGAATAGCTGGGACTATAGGCGCCCTATTTTTTTCTATTTTTAGTAGCGACAGGTTCTTGCTCTTCCTCCAGTGGTCTCAAATTCCTGAGCTCAAGCAGTCCACCCACCTTGGCCTCCCAGAGTGCTAGGATTATAGGCCTGAATCACCAGGCACTCCCAAGCTGTAGTTTCAATTCAAATTTCCTTAGTAAGTGTAGGCACTAGGTGGCAGGTCCTTGACCTTGCTCTTTCTGTAGGAGCCTAAATCATCTGCTCAGCTCTTGGAAGACTGGGGCATGGAAGATATTGACCATGTGTTCTCAGAGGAAGATTATCGCACCCTCACCAACTATAAGGCCTTCAGCCAGTTTGTCCGGTAAATGAGTAGGGTTTTAGGGGTGGAGGGAGGAGAGTTCTTCCATAATCTTTTCTTGCTTCTCTATTTTTGTTTTATTCTTAAACATATCCCTCTTCTCTGTCCACTTCTGCACCAGACCCCTCATTGCTGCCAAAAACCCCAAGATTGCTGTCTCCAAGATGATGATGGTTTTGGG
The DNA here is from genome assembly GCA_963574655.1 of Perodicticus potto. Lineage (NCBI taxonomy): Eukaryota > Metazoa > Chordata > Mammalia > Primates > Lorisidae > Perodicticus > Perodicticus potto. The sequence continues at coordinate 15,712 of CAUYRH010069756.1, read as the reverse complement.
TGCGAAGTGGCGGGAGTTCAGTACCAACAACCCCTTCAAAGGCAGTTCTGGGGCTTCAGTGGCAGCTGCAGCAGCGGCAGCAGTAGCGGTGGTGGAGAGCATGGTGACAGCTACTGAGGTTGCACCACCACCTCCCCCTGTGGAGGTGCCCATCCGAAAGGCCAAGACCAAGGAGGGCAAAGGTGAAATGGCCTGCAAGTAGGAGAGGAGGGACTAACGGGCTTAGGAGAGAAAGCATGGAAATGTTTGTTGGCCCTAAAGTAAGAAATAGGAGGGAGGAATGAGTTTTGGATTTAGGAGGGAAATTTGGGAACGTGGACATGGTGAAGCAAGCTTAGGTGAAGAAGATTTTATTTTCCCCTATCTTTTACCTGGTGGTGGTATATGTTTGGATGTATTTGATTTTAGGTCCCAATGCTCGGAGGAAGCCTAAGGGCAGCCCTCGTGTACCTGATGCCAAGAAGCCTAAACCCAAGAAAGTAGCTCCCCTGAAAATCAAGCTGGGAGGTTTTGGTTCCAAGCGTAAGAGATCCTCGGTGAGAGCCGAGCCCATCCTTTTGGGGAGGGTGCCAAGTCTAATAGGGAGGATGCTACAGTAGACATGTAAGAATGTGTGGAGCTGGCTCCATACATAACAGTCTTTACTGGGATTCTGGTACCCCAGTGAGAAAGCGATCTCTCTACACTCTCTCTTTCTTTTTGGCTTGAACTTCTAACCTTATTTATTTTTTACCTGCCAGAGTGAGGATGACGACTTAGATGTGGAATCTGACTTCGATGATGCCAGTATCAATAGCTATTCTGTTTCTGATGGTTCCACCAGCCGTAGTAGCCGCAGCCGCAAGAAACTCCGAACTACTAAAAAGAAAAAGAAAGGTGTGTTTCTTTTCTTTATCTGTATGTGACGGGATGAGGTAGAAATCATTGGGGAAGAATCTCCCTAAGGAGATGGGGTGGGGGAGGGAGGTAGTTTTTTTCTAATAACTGGGCTTTCCCTCTTCCTTGCCCAGGCGAGGAGGAGGTGACTGCTGTGGATGGTTATGAGACAGACCACCAGGACTATTGCGAGGTGTGCCAGCAAGGCGGTGAGATCATCTTGTGTGATACCTGTCCCCGAGCTTACCACATGGTCTGCCTGGATCCGGATATGGAGAAGGCTCCTGAGGGCAAGTGGAGCTGCCCACACTGTGTGAGTATCTGGCCCTTGGAACCCACGAGAGCAAGGGTGGGATGATAAGCCTCTTTCGTTATGAACTTTGGGAAGCATTCAAAGGAATGATGGGTGGGGGGTGGTAATTATCTGAATCTGTGATCCTTTACTACAGGAGAAGGAGGGCATCCAGTGGGAGGCCAAAGAGGATAATTCGGAGGGTGAGGAGATCCTGGAAGAGGTTGGGGGAGATCCTGAAGAGGAGGATGACCACCATATGGAGTTCTGTCGAGTCTGCAAGGATGGTGGGGAGCTGCTCTGTTGTGATACCTGTCCTTCTTCCTACCACATTCACTGCCTGAATCCCCCACTTCCAGAGATCCCCAATGGTGAATGGCTCTGTCCCCGTTGTACGGTGAGTGACTGACCTTAGCCAGATCAGGAGAGGTGGGAAGTACAGTCTAGCAGAAATGTTTATCACTTTTATGTGTAGGCATTCTGAGGCTGAGGTGCAGGAGAGGTCATTGGAGAACTATGAACTTTTTAGTCCTGAAGTAGGTATTTCACTTCTTCATGTAGTCTTGGGATATCTTTGTTCTGGAAAAATACAGAAACTAACTTCAGCCAGTGGAGTTGATGTCTTACCAGCTCTGAGAGGAACAGAGCAGTGTTCTAGCTGAAAACATTTGTCTCTTTTTTGACATTCTACCTTGGGGCCTTGGTAGCTTAGAATGTTGCATAGAGGCACTTACTGCTTTTAGATTGCTTAAGAGAGGAATTCTGAGCTCTAGGTCTGTGGGTTTTCTATGCCACTTGTTTTGAGTTACTGTTAAAGTCTAGCTACTGGCTCTGTTTAGCAGATAGGAGCGATAGTATCACATAAATCCTGGGTCATGTCCAGAAATGGAGATGAAATTCAGCCAAATTCCTTCTGGTCCTACGCATTTCAGATAAGGGGTCCTCAACCTATATTCTCTTCCTTGAGAGGACCTGGGATTAGATTTAACTTGAAATGAGATTTTAATCATCTCTTTGACAAAATTGATGCTGTGGGCTGTCCTGACTCCTCCCATGGGTATGATTTGGGATTAGGTCATCTTTTTTTTTTCCCTCAGTGTCCAGCTCTGAAGGGTAAAGTGCAGAAGATCCTAATCTGGAAGTGGGGTCAGCCACCATCTCCAACCCCGGTGCCTCGGCCTCCAGATGCTGATCCCAATACTCCCTCCCCTAAGCCCTTGGAGGGGCGGCCAGAGCGGCAGTTCTTTGTAAAATGGCAAGGCATGTCTTACTGGCACTGTTCCTGGGTGTCTGAATTGCAGGTAAGTCTAGAATAGGCTGGAGATGTGGGGACTACAAAGGGTAGTGAGAAAACAGCCTTGTGGACAGAAAGGAGTGAATACAACTCCTTGGTGACTTATTTTCTCTTTCTGCTCACAGTTGGAGCTGCACTGTCAGGTGATGTTCAGAAACTACCAACGGAAGAATGATATGGATGAGCCACCTTCTGGGGACTTTGGTGGTGATGAAGAGAAGAGCCGAAAGCGAAAAAACAAGGACCCTAAATTTGCAGAGATGGAGGAACGCTTCTATCGCTATGGGATAAAACCTGAGTGGATGATGATCCACCGCATCCTGAACCACAGGTACCAGCTGGGCACACTGGAGGTAGGCAGTATCTCCACGGGAGACTATTGCTGAAGGGATTAACAAAATAGACATCACAGTAACTTACACTTACTCTGTGTTGTCATTAACTGAATGTTTTTGAGCTATGCGAGATAGAGATTTGAGATAATTTTTGGTGAAAGACTGATATATAGAGGGTGTGATACATTTGAGGTGTGGTATAGTACATACGTTATTATCAGTTTTTTTTTTTTTTTTTTTTTTGTAGAGACAGAGTCTCACTTTATCACCCTCAGTAGAGTGCCGTGGCGTCACAGAGCTCACAGCAACCTTCAACTCCTGGGCTTAGGCGATTCTCTTGCCTCAGCCTCCCGAGTAGCTGGGACCGTAGGTGCCCACCATAATGCCCAGCTATTTTTCTCTTTTTGCAGTTCGGCCGAGGCCGGGTTTGAACCCGCCACCTTCGGTATATGGGGCTGGCGCCCTACTCGATGAGCCATAGGCGCCATCCTATTATCAGTTTTTGAAACCAAGACTAACTTAGGAGGGAAGGAGGGTTACCTTCTGGCTCTTAGGTTTTTCTCTTCTTGACTTTGCAGCGTGGATAAAAAGGGCCATGTCCACTATTTGATCAAGTGGCGGGACTTACCGTATGATCAGGCATCTTGGGAGAGTGAAGATGTGGAGATACAGGATTATGACTTGTTTAAACAAAGCTATTGGAATCACAGGTGAGTGATTTGGGGTGAAGAGTAGAGTTACTTATTGAAAAGGACCTTGGGCAGCTGTGTGATGTCTTTCTTCTTTAGGGAATTAATGAGGGGTGAGGAAGGACGACCAGGCAAGAAGCTCAAGAAGGTGAAGTTGAGGAAGTTGGAGAGGCCTCCTGAAACACCAACAGTTGATGTGAGTTGGGGTAGAAAAGAGAGGGTACAGTTTGTTGGGTAGGACAGTATATCTTGTCTGCTGCTTTCTAATTATGGTATGCTAAGTAATTATTTGCAGATAATAACTTTGTAGCTACAAATGCTTCATAAAATTCACTCCTCACTTCCCACATCTCTATAAATGAGAAAGCACTAGGATTACTTTCTCCTTTTATCTTTAGGAAAACAAAGGCGTATTTTATTTTATTTTATTTTTATTATTTATTTATTTATTTATTTATTTTTTAGAGACAGTCTCACTTTGTTGCCCTTAGTAGAGTGCAGGAATGCTCACAGCAATCTCCAGCTCTTGGGCTTAGGGGATTCTCTTGCCTTAGCCTCCCAAGTAAGCTGGGGCTGGGACCACAGGTGCCTGCCACAACGTTTGGCTATTTTTTTTTAATTGCAGTTTGGCCAGGGCCGGGTTTGAACCCTCCACCCTCAGTATATGGGGCCAGCGCCCTATTCACTGAGCCATCAGTGAGGTGTATTTTATATGATTGAAGGTGTATTTTATATGATGGAAGAAATACTATCTGGGGAGAGGTCACACAGCCTAGCGTTTATGAAACTCATATTGGAACCTGCGTTTTCTGACCTTTAATTCAAGGCTTAGGTCCTTTGTGTTTTGTTTGTGCAGTATAATTTGAGGGTGGTTAAAGTAAAAAGATAAATCTAGGAGGGACATATAGTTAGTTATCTGGTGGATCCTTACTACTAGAATTATCATATTGCTAGGGAGACTATGATGTGTTTTTCCTCCAGATCTATAGGACCCAAGATCAGATTTGCCTGATAGGTTAATTGCTCTGATTCCTGCAGAGTCCTAAATCAAACACAAAATTGAAATAACCATTGGGGATCTTTTCCTCAGAAATTTTTGTGGGTCTCCTAGGGGGATCTTGTGAGGACATACGAGGATGAGGCAGCTGCCATCTTATGGAAGGAAGGGAATTTTTTTTTTTTTTTTTTGAGACAGAGCCTCAAGCTGTCACCCTGGATAGAGTGCCGTGGCATCACAGCTTACAGCAACCTCCAATTCCTGGGCCCAAGCGAGTCTCCTGCCTCTGCCTCCCCAGTAGCTGGGACCATAGGTGCCCGCCACAACGCCCGGCCATTTTTTGGTTGCAGCCGTCATTGTTGTTTGGCGGGTCCAGGCTGGATTCGAACCCGCCAGCTCAGGTGTATGTGGCTGGTGCCTTAGCCCGTTGAGCCACAGGCGCTGAGCCAGGAAGGGAATTTTTTTGCCAGCTCTTGACTTGTCTCTTTTATCCTTCAGCCAACAGTGAAGTATGAGCGACAGCCAGAGTACCTGGATGCTACCGGTGGAACCCTGCACCCTTATCAAATGGAAGGCTTGAATTGGTTGCGCTTCTCCTGGGCTCAGGGCACTGACACCATTTTGGCTGATGAGATGGGTCTTGGGAAGACTGTACAGACAGCAGTCTTCCTCTATTCCCTTTACAAGGAGGTAAGAAAAGCTGGGGATGTTAGTTTTTTGGGTGGGTATTTTATATTTGTAGTCTTTTTTTTATACTCTGAGGAGAGAGAAGAGAGAAGAAATAATTGTTCTCTGACTTTGAAGAACACTGTTAAGTCATAGTAAGACAGACATATATACACAGTGAAAGATTGGAGGGCCTAGAGCCATGGGTAGAATTCATGGTGGGGGCGTAGGACCTCACTCAGTCCTGGGTAAACAGTTAACGCATTGAGGTAAGCAGAGTTATGGGTGGAAGTAGTATGGAAAAACTTAGTGGAACAGGTAGGATTTTAAGCTCTTCGTGAGGATGGATCTTGGGTTTAGGGAAATAAGTGGTCAAGGCATTTGCATAGAGGAAGAAAAGAGGGTGGGAGCAGCAGTGCAGATGCCAGTCTTAGGCCTCAAGCTTGAGGGACAGCAGGAGGAGGTGGATATTGGGGTTGCAGTGTGCTGGGGTCCTCAGTTCTGACTCTGCTTCTTATCTACAAAGGGTCATTCCAAAGGCCCCTTTCTAGTGAGTGCCCCTCTTTCTACCATCATCAACTGGGAGCGGGAGTTCGAAATGTGGGCTCCAGATATGTATGTTGTGACCTACGTGGGTGACAAGGACAGTCGTGCCATCATCCGGGAGAATGAATTCTCCTTTGAAGATAATGCTATTCGTGGTGGCAAGAAGGCTTCCCGCATGAAGGTATCTCAGAGGAAGGAGGCCACTATAGAGAGGGGGTTTTGACTTTGGGCTTAGTTTGTCTCTTTGTGACCTGGTTCCTGGGTATGGCAAAAGGGTAACCCTGGGAGGAGGAAAAACCCCATCAGACCCTTGGTTGTGCTTACATCAGAGGAGTTGACCAGTAGTGACTAGGTTGTCTTCATGTGCAGAAAGAGGCATCTGTGAAATTCCATGTGCTGCTGACATCCTATGAATTGATCACCATTGACATGGCAATCTTGGGTTCTATTGATTGGGCCTGCCTCATCGTGGATGAAGCCCATAGGCTGAAGAACAATCAGTCTAAGGTGGGTCAGGGAGAGAGCTAATAGTGTCCAGTTTTAGTTTTCTAGTACCACCTACTCATTAAAGTTAGGCGAAGAGGAATGGGAAAAGTGGTCTTACCTTCCTTTCTCATATATGATAGCCCATAGTGGCCAGGTGTTTTAAAAGGATGATGATGCCTAAAGGAGGTTTAACTACTGAGCAGTGAAATAGCTTGAAATTTTGCAGAGATATACTAAAGCCCTCTTTTCATTGAATTTTTATCTCTGTCCATCTGCTTCACCAGTTCTTCCGGGTCTTGAATGGTTACTCACTCCAGCACAAACTGTTGCTGACAGGGACTCCATTGCAAAACAATCTTGAAGAGTTGTTTCATCTGCTTAACTTTCTCACCCCTGAGAGGTTCCAGTAAGTGTGTGTTTATTCATAATTGACCACTTGCTTCTTATTCTTTTGCTGTCCATTTCCTAAATTACTTTTCCTCTCTCCTTTCTCCCTTTCCAACAACTTTTTCCCTTTTTTTCCTAAAGCAATTTGGAAGGCTTTTTGGAAGAGTTTGCTGATATTGCCAAGGAAGACCAGATTAAAAAACTGCATGACATGTTGGGGCCTCACATGTTGCGGCGGCTCAAAGCAGATGTGTTCAAGAATATGCCATCCAAGACAGAGCTAATTGTGCGTGTGGAGCTAAGCCCTATGCAGAAGTGAGTTGAAAGGGACAAAAGCACTAATACCATTTTGCAAATAGAGTTAGACATCTGCCAGGCACACTGCAGCCTTTCTTACCCCTCCCCCATTCAGCTTCAAGGCATCTGGTGACAGGATCAAACAAGGCCTAAAGAAACCTGATGCCAAGGAGCTAGAGTACATAATTCTTACTTAGTTATACATTGCCTTATTTAAAATGGTGAGTAGTGGTGGTGGTGGTGGTGCTTATGATTTTTAGGTTTCCTTAGCTCAAAAGTGAGATATTGGAAAAAGATCTCAGGCATGGGGATATGTCATCTAAGGCTCTTGAGTCAAACCTATCTTTCTATCTTGTCTATGTAGGAAATACTATAAGTACATCCTCACTCGAAATTTTGAAGCACTCAATGCTCGAGGTGGTGGCAACCAGGTCTCTCTGCTAAATGTGGTGATGGATCTTAAGAAGTGCTGCAACCACCCATATCTTTTCCCTGTGGCTGCAATGGTATGTTGTGCCCACTCTTGTTTGCTTCTGGGTGGGAACTCTTTTGTGTGGGATTTCTTTCAATATTTTTGTTGTTCTTTGCTTTTGTTCTCAGGAAGCCCCTAAGATGCCTAATGGGATGTATGATGGCAGTGCCCTAATCAGAGCATCTGGGAAATTATTGTTGCTGCAGAAGATGCTCAAGAACCTTAAGGAGGGCGGGCATCGTGTGCTCATCTTCTCCCAGGTATCCTGTGGGCTGGGAGCTATAGGGGACAGTAGTAGATAAGCCTCAGTGACACAGAGAAAGGGATTATCATCTGCCTCCTCCATGATTAAACTGTGCTTTTACAGATGACCAAGATGCTGGACCTGTTAGAGGATTTCTTGGAGCATGAAGGTTATAAATATGAACGTATTGATGGTGGAATCACTGGGAACATGCGGCAAGAGGCCATTGACCGCTTCAATGGTAAGAGGGAAGGAGTGTCCTAGCACTCCAGGAGGCCAAGGCAGGTGGATTTCCCTGAGCTCACAGGTTTGAGACCAGCCTGAGCAAGAGCGAGACCTTGTCTCTAAAAATAGCCAGGCGTTGTGGCGGGCGGCTGTAGTCCCAGTTTCTTGGGAGGCTGAGGCAAGAGAATTGCTTGAGTCTAAGAGTTTGAGGTTGCTGTGAGCTATGATGCCATAGCACTCTACCGAGTGTGACAAAGTAAGACTCTATATCCAAAAAAAAAAAAAAAGGAAGGAGTGGTTTGGTTCCAAGTATCCTCATTCACTTGTATCTTTGGATTCATCACTTCACTTGTTTTTGTACATCTCTGTTTTGTTCTTTTGGGGCTTTGTCAATTGATAACGGAAGAGTAAAGGTATTTTTTGTCGGGCTTAGTGGCCAATGCCTGTAATCCTAGCACTCTGGGAGGCCAAGGCGAGTGGATAGCCTGAGCTCACTGATTGGAGACCAGCCTGAGGAAGAGTGAGACCTTGTCTCTAAAAATGGCGAGGCATTGTGGTGGGCGCCTGTAAATCCCAGCTACTTGGAAGGCTGAGGCAAGAGAATTAATTGAGCCCAAGAATTTGAGGTTGCAGTGAGCTATAACTCCACAGCACTCTATGGAAGGCAAAAAAGTGAGACACTGTCTCAAAAAAAGAAATCAAAACACAGCTCAAGGGATCCTCCCTCCTTAGCCTCCCAGAGTGCTAGGATTACAGGTGTGAGCCACCATGCCCAGCCAAGAAAGAGTAAAATTTTTGAATGTCTCAATTGGAAGAATGTTATTTATCTCAAAAAGTTTCATTTTGTCGCTGTTGGTAGAGTGCATTGGTGTCATAGCTCACAGCAACCTCAAACTCTTGGGTGCAAACAACTCTCTTGCCTCAGCCTCCCTGGTAGCTGGGACTACAGGTGCCTACCGCAACGTGCAGCTATTTTTTAGAGACAGGGTCTTGCTCTTGCTTAGGCTGGTCTTGAACTCCTGAGCTCAGGCAATCCACCTGTCTTGGCCTCCCAGAGTGCTAGCACCCAGCCCTGGGAGAATGTATTAGACAATTCCTAGATTTATTTTTTTGTTTTGGGGGGGGGGGGGTCTTTGTTCTTTCTGTTAGAAAGAAGAGAGTGTTTTATTTAATCCCTTCATTGTATATTGAGGCTGAGAAGAGGGATCAGGACTTGTTTAAACTCAAATAATGAGTTAGTGGCAGACTTTTCTGCCTTAGTAGACACTACTTTTTTTTTTTTTTTGAGATAATTTCACTGTGTCTCTCATGGTAGAGTGTCGTGCCGTGGCATCACAGCTCACAGCAACCTCCAACTCTTGGGCTTAAGCGATTCTCTTGCCTCAGCCTCCCAAATAGCTAGGACTATAGGTGCCTGCTATAATGCCCAGCTATTTTTGTGTTAGAGTGATCGTTGTTTGGCAGGCCCTGGCTGGGTTCGAACCCAGTAGCCCTGATGTATGTGGCTGGTGCCCTGGCCACTGAGCTATAGGTGCCGAACCTGTTTCTTCTTTTTTCTTATTTTTTTGAGACGGAGTCTCAAGTTGTCATCCTTTAGAGTGCTGTGGCATCATAGCTCACAGCAACCTCCAACTCTTGGGCTCAAGTGATCTTCTCGCCTCAGTTTTTCTATTTTTAGTAGAGACTGGGTCTCACTTTTGCTCAAGCTGGTCTTGAACTCTTGAGCTCAAGCTATCCACCCACCTTGGCCTCTCAGAGAGCTAGGATTATAGATGTGAGCCACTGCGCCCGGCCAGCAGTCACTACTTTTTAGTAAAGTAGTGTTTAATTAAGAAGTTTTAATTTAGTAGTAGTTTTATGCTTAGAAGTTGTAGAACAGGACAGAAAGTCATTTATACCCTTCGCCCAGCTTCTCTCAATAGTAACAACTTACGGCCAGGTGCTAACAATTTAAATAACTGTAGTATAATTATCCAAACCAGGAAATTAACATTGGTATTATGCTACTAACTAAATTGGAGACCTTAATTGAATGTCACTAGTTTTTCCCCTGGTGTCCTTTTCTGTCTCAGGATATAAACCTAAATCCCACACACCATTTGTTTATTGTGCCTCTTCCTCTCTGTGACATTTCTTCATTTTTTTCCATTTCTTTTATGACGTGAATACTTTTTTTGTGTGTGTGTGTGTTTTTTGGCCAGGGCTGGGTTTGAACCCACCACCTCTGGCATATGGGGCCGGCTCTCTACTCCTTTGAGCCACAGGTGCCACCCTATGACATGACATGAATACTTTTTTTTTTTTTTTTTTTTGAGACAGAGCCTAAACCTGTCACCCTGGCTAGAGTTCCGTGGCATCACAGCTCTCAGCAACCTCCCACTCCTGAGCTCAAGTGATTCTCCTGCCTCTGCTTCCCAAATAGCTGGGACTACAGGCGCCCACTACAACGCCCAGCTATTTTTTGGTTGCAGCAGTCATTGTTGTATGGCGGACCCAGGCTGGATTTGAACCCGCCAGTTCAGGTGTATGTGGCTGGTGCCTTAGCTGCTTGAGCCACAGGCGCGGAGCTGACGTGAATACTTTTTTTTTTTTTTGAGACAGAGCCTCAAGCTGTCACCCTGGATAGAGTGCTGTGGCATCACAGCTTACAGCAACCTCCAATTCCTGGGCTCAAGCGAGTCTCTCGCCTCTGCCTCCCAAGTAGCTGGGACTACAGGCGCCCACCACAACGCCCGGCCAGTTTTTTTTTTTTTTTTTTGGTTGCAGCCATCATTGTTGTTTGCTGGCCCGGGCTGGATTCGAACCCACCAGCTCAGGTGTACGTGGCTGGCCCTTCAGCCCGTTCAGCCACAGGCACCGAGCCTGAATACTTTTGATAAACACTGGCCACTTATTTTGTAGACTGTCTCTGAGTTTAGGTTTGTCTGGTGTTTTCTCTAGATTAGATTAGACATTTTGGAAAGAACGCCTCAGAAGAGAAAGAGATGTGTCTTTTTCAGTGCATTGTGTTGAGGGATGGACATGATACTCATATGTCACATCCTAGGCATTACTTGGTTAAGGTGGTGTCTGCCAAATTTTTCTACAGTAAATTTAAATTTTTTTTTGAGACAGAGTCTCACTAAGTTGCCCTGGTAGAGTGCAGTGGCATCACAGCTCACAGCAAACTCTTAGGCTTAAGGGATTCTCTTGCCTCCGCCTCCCAAGTAGCTGGGACTACAGGCGCCCGCCACAATGCCTGGCTATGTAAATTTACTTTTTCCAAGTGGGATTGATAAATATCTTTTTTTTTGGCAGTTTTTGGCCGGGGGTGGATTTGAACCTGCCACCTCCGGCATATGGGGCCGGCGTCCGATTGAGAAATATCTTTTTTTTTTTTTTTTTTTTTTGTAGTTTGGCCGGGATCGGGTTTGAACCCGCCACCCTCAGTATATGGGGCCAGCGACCTGCTCGCTGAGCCACAGGTGCTGCCATGATTGATAAATATCTTAAGGGAGATATTTGAGACTATGCTATATCCTGTTTCTCCTTAAACTTTCACATTGATTTCAGTATCAGTATTTGTCTAATGAGGTTGTATATTTCTTTTCTTTTCTTTCTTTCTTTCTTTTTTTTCTTTTTTTTTTTTTTTTGTAGAGACAGAGTCTCACTTTATCGTCCTTGGTAGAGTGCTGTGGTGTCACACAGCTCACAGCAACCTCCATCTCCTGGGCTTAGGCGATTCTCTTGTCTCAGCCTCCCGAGTAGCTGGGACTACAGGCGCCCGCCACAACGCCTGGCTATTTTTGTTTGTTTGTTTTGCGGTTTGGCCGAGGCTGGGTTTGAACCCGCCACCTTCAGTATCTGGGGCTGCCGCCCTACTTGCTGAGCCACAGGTGCCGCCTCCCCCCCTTTTTTTTTTTCCAGACAGTTTCATTATGTCGACCTCGGTAGAGTGCTGTGGCATCACTGCTCACAGCAACCTTTAACTCTTGGACTTAAGTGATTCTCCTGCCTCAGCCTCCCAAGTAGGTAGGACTACAGGTTCCCGCCACAATGCCCAGCTATTTTTTGTTGCAGTTGTCATTGTTTGGCAAACCCAGCCTAGGCTCAAACTTGCCACCTTCATTGTATGTGGTTGGCGCCCTAGCTGCTGAGCTACAGGCACCGAGCATCTTTTTTTTTTTTTTTTTTTTTTTGAGATAAGAGTCTCACTATGTCGCCTTCGATAGAGTGCTATGGCATCACAGTTCACAGCAAACTCTTAGGTTTAAGCAATTCTCTTGCCTTAGCCTCCCAAGTAGCTGGGACTACAGGCGTCTGCCACAACACCTGGCTATTTTTTTGTTTTTGTTGTCATTGTTCAGCAGGCCTGGGCTGGGTTCAAACCCACCAGTTCTGGTGTATGTGGCCGGCACCCTAACCACTGAGCTATGGGTGCCAAGCCAAAGGTTGTATATTTCTGACATTCATTTTGCATTTATTAATTAGAATTCAGGAGACACTTTTTTTTTTTTTTTGTTTTTTGGAGACAGAGCCTCAAGCTGTCGCCCTGGGTAGAGTGCCGTGGCATCACAGCTCACAGCAACCTCCAATTCCTGGGCTCAAGCGAGTCTCTTGCCTCCGCCTCCCAAGTAGCTGGGACTACAGGCACCCTCCAGAACGCCCAGCCATTTTTTGGTTGCAGCCGTCATTGTTTGGCGGGCCCCGGCTGGATTCGAATCCACCAGCTCAGGTGTACGTGGCTAGCACCTTAGCCCGTTGAGCCACAGGCGCCGAGCCAGAATTCAGGAGACACTTCTAATGGTGTGTTTGGTTCTCTTATTAGCACCTGGTGCTCAGCAGTTCTGCTTCTTACTTTCCACTCGAGCTGGGGGCCTTGGAATCAATCTGGCCACTGCTGACACAGTTATTATCTATGACTCTGACTGGAACCCCCATAATGATATCCAGGTGAGTAGGGGCACCAGCCCTATATATGGCAACTTACTGGAAGTGCACAGTGTTCTTTCTTAGAGCGCCACTGTTTGGAATTAGTTGCTTAAGTAAGAAAACCACAGATTCTTTTTATGTTGTTACCTTATTACAAGCCAGAGAGTTTGGGTTAGCTATGGTCCTATTTTGGTTAATATGATAGGCAGTGATGTCTGGGGGTAAGGGTATAAAGGAAAGTTTTATATGTAGGCAGGCTCTTGCCTTGTACTTGGTTTAACTTATTATGTGGAAGTCAAGGCAGAAGTAACTCCAAGAAAATGTTATTTTGGGTTTGGTGCACAGTGGTTACGGCACCAGCCACATACACCAAGGGTGGCGGGTTCAAAACCAGCCCGGGCTAGCTGTAAACAACAATGACAATTGCAACCAGGAAAATAGCTGGGCGTTTTGATGGTCACCTGTAGTCCCAGCTACGTGGGAGGCTCAGGCAAGCGAATTGCTTAAGCCCAAGAGTTTAAGGTTTCCGTGAACTGTGACGCCACAACACTCTACTGAGGGCGATGTAGTGAGACTTTGTCTTTAAAAAAAAGAAAGAAAAGAAAATATTATTCTGGCTTTATTTCCTGCTTAACTCTAGGCCTTTAGTAGAGCTCACCGTATTGGTCAAAATAAGAAGGTAATGATCTACCGATTTGTGACCCGTGCGTCAGTGGAGGAGCGTATCACACAAGTGGCAAAGAAGAAGATGATGCTGACGCATCTAGTGGTGCGACCTGGGCTAGGTTCCAAGACTGGATCTATGTCCAAGCAGGAGCTTGATGATATCCTCAAATTTGGCACTGAGGAATTGTTCAAGGATGAATCCACAGATGGAGGTAAGCCAGTCAGGAACTTAGGTTTTAGTATGGGGATTGGCCTCTCTGAAGGGTAGCTCTGGAGAGTCTTTGATACCATGGGTTCTGTGGGATTTGCTTCATTCACTGCAGCTGCTGAAGCTGACTAGGGGGTGTGGATTCTTTATAGGAGGAGATAACAAAGAGGGAGAAGATAGCAGTGTTATCCACTATGATGATAAGGCCATTGAACGACTGCTAGACCGTAACCAGGATGAGACTGAAGACACAGAATTGCAGGGCATGAATGAGTACTTGAGCTCATTCAAAGTGGCCCAGTATGTGGTACGAGAAGAGGAAATGGGGGTGAGTATGAGTTTAAGGCAGTGCTGCCCTTGGTGAATTGTGTGAAAATTGGAATTGAGACAAAGATGGTATTAAATTTTCTTTTTTTTGGGGGGGGGGGCCGGGATCAGGTTTGAACCTGCCACCTCCAGTATATGGGGCTGGCGCCCTACTCACTGAGCCACAGGTACCGTCCAAGAATGGTATTAGTGACAAGAGGAAAACAGCTGTAGGCAAATTAGTACATTGCTGAATTGGTACACCTCTTCCTTTGAAAACAAAGCCTAAAATGACTGATTAATAGTGTCATCTTTGCCTAGGCTAGCAAGAAACTTAACTGCCAAATATCATCCTCACAACATTGTATTTTTTTTTTTTAGAAACAGAGTCTCATTTTATTGCCCTGGGTAGAGTGCCGTGGAGTCACACAGCTCACAGCAACCTCCAACTCCTGGGCTTAGGCGATTCTTTTGCCTCAGCCTCCCGAGTAGCTGGGACTACAGGCGCCCGCCACAATGCCCGGCTATATTTTTTTGTTTTGCAGTTTGGCCAAGGCCCGGGTTTGAACCTGCCACCTTCGGTATGTAGGACCAGCACTCTACTCGCTGAGCCACAGGCTCCACCCCTCACAACATTGTATTGGCATTTTACCAGAATCTCATTGTTTCTTATATATTTTATTAACTATGAGTAAAATTTTGAATGCTATCTCAGATCTTTCTGGAGAAAAGGCAGGAGATAAAATACATACCTAGATAGTCTTTCTCTTTTTTTTTTTTTAAAGATGAATTGTTGCTTCCCTTTTTCTTCCTTCCCTCCTTTTTCTTGCTCTTTTATAGCAAAAATCCCAAAACACTAAAACACAAATGTGTGGCTTGTTTTAATAGTTTTCTCCCCCAAATGGTATAGAGGGGTATGAAATGAAACATAAGATTCACTTTCTCTTGGTCTTCTTTAAATTTCTTATCTCAGGGTTCTTAGAATTTTTTTTTTTTTTTTTTTTTTGCAGTTTTTGGCCAGGGCTGGGTTTGAACCCACCACCTCCGGTATATGGGCCAGTGCCCTACTCCTTGAGCCACAGGCGCTGCCCTGGGATCTTAGAATTGGCATAACTTTTGGTGGTCTTTGCCATCTTTTCTTATCTTTCTAACTCAGAACCATCCTCTTGCTGTATTTTTCTGATACATTCCTGTTATCTTGGTTCTTAAAGGCAGGGCTATTAACCTCAGTTTATGTGTAACTGTGGCTAAAATATCTGACATGGGTCTACAGATCAGTGGTAACTCATCAGAAGCAGCTTCCTGGTAGGTTGCTCCACATTTCCTTTCATTGGCTGTTAATGTATACACAAGTGATTGGTTGGGATAGCATGTGTTAAATGGTTAATCTCTGATGGACAAGTTTATACATTGTTTGCTATTAGTGACTTCAGCTGCTGTTTACTTTTATAATGTAGTAGAACCTCTGTAGATTGACTGCCTGAGGGACTGTAACAAACTGGTCAACATGGCCGAGGTGGGTCATGCCTGTTAATCTTAGCACTTTGAGCGGCTGAGGCAGGTGGATCACTTGTGAGCTGACGAGTTAGAGACCAGCCTGAGCAAGAGTGAGACCCCATCTCTATTAAAAGAAACAAACAAGGCTCCGCGCCTGTGGCTCAAGCAGCTAAGGCACCAGCCACATACACCTGAACTGGTGGGATTGAGTCCAGCCTGGGCCCACCAAACAACAATGATGGCTGCAACCAAAAAATAGCCAGGTGTTGTGGCAGGCACCTGTAGTCCCAGCTACTTGGGAGGCAGAGGCAGGAGAAT
>CAUYRH010069755.1:0-60334 GCA_963574655.1 Perodicticus potto | reverse complement strand
CCAAAATGTAGAAACAGCCTAAATGCCCACCAACCCAGGAATGGAGGAACAAGCTGTGGTATATGTACCCTATGGAATACTATTCAGCCATTAAAAAAATGGAGATTTTACAGCCTTTGTATTAACCTGGATGGAAGTGGAACACATTATTCTTAGCAAAGCATCACAAGAATGGAGAAGCATGAATCCCATGTAGTCAATTTTGATATGAGGACAATTAATGACAATTAATGACACGTTGGGGGTGGGGGAAGGGGAGAGCAGAGAGAGAAAGAATGAGGGAGGCATGAGGAAAGGAAGAGCAGAGAGAGGGAAGGAGCGAGGGGGGTGGGGTCTTGGGGTGTGCCACATCTTTGGGGGGCAAAACACAATTGTGAGAGGGACTTTACCTAACAAATGCAATCAGTATAACCTGGTTTCTTGAACCCTCAATGAATCCCCAACAATAAATACATATATAAAAAAAGTTCCTCTGGTATTAAAATGATACTTGAAGCCACAGTAGCATTTTTCTAGAATATTGCTCCACAGATATCCACAAATGCACAGCCCAGTGTAAGAATAAGAAATGCGGGTGGTGCCTGTGGCTCAAAGGAGTAGGGCGCCACCCCATCCATATACCAGAGGTGGCAGGTTCAAACCCAGCCCCGGCCAAAAACTGCAAAAAAAAAAAGAATAAGAAATACCAACCATTCATTATAGCATTAGCATTATAACCAAGAGGTGGAAGCAACCTAAGTATACATCAGGATAAGTAAATCAAGAAAATTTGGTACATACAAACAATGAAATCCTGTAATATGCTATGGTGTAAATGAACCCGGAGGACAGGAGATGAAGTGAAATGAGTCAATGACAAGTACCAAGGAATGCAGAACTCCACTTACGTATCTGAGGATCCCCGCAGTTCACAGAAATAGCAAATAAAGTGGATGGTTGCCAAGGAATGGGGAGCTGTCCTAGAGATCTTCTGTACAACAACATCTAGTTAACTACACTATACGCTACACTTGAAAATTTGTTAGGAGGGTAGATTTTATATCATATATTATTTGTTTATCACAATAAAAAAAAAGTCGCCAACAGAAAGCTACCAGCATAGCTGGGGAAGACAATTACATACCAGCAGAATTCATACTGCAAAGTAACTGTCTGCCATAAGGAGCACACAAGCGGCTACACAGATAAGCGCACACAGGGCACAAAGCAGCAGGAGCTCAAGGCGGCCCTGTGCAAGAGCCAGAAGCTGTGCAAAGCTTTCCTCTAAAGCAGCCTCTAAATGTCCACAAAGCGCAAGGTACACAAAGATGTGTGACGTGGGGCAGGAGCTAGGACACGCCAGCCCCACGTTCAGGTCCTACAGGTAAAGCAGGGGTCACACCGTGGTGTGCAGGGGTGTAGTGAAGCTCATAAGGACACCAAGACGGTGAAGGAAGGGGGTACAGATTTCCAGGAGAACTTATCCCAGTGCAAATTTACAAGTAGGTTTGTCCAGTGAAGAAATGCTCATTTGTGTTTGGCGCCTGCAGCTCAGCAGCTTGGGCGCCAGCCACATACACAAGGGCTGGTGGGTTCCAAACTGGCCCTGGCCCGCCAAACAACAATGAAAATTAGAACAAAAAATAGCCAGGTTTTGTGGCAGGTGCCTGTAGTCCCAGCTACTTGGGAGGCAGCGGCAAGAGACTCACTTAAGCCCAAGAGTTTGAGGTTGCTGTGAGCTGTGACACCATTGCACTTTACCGAGGGCAACACAGTGAAACTCTATCCCAATAAAAAAAAAAAGGGTTGGTGCCCACAGCTCAGTGAATAGGGCACTAGCCACATGCACAGAAGCTCAACCCAGCCTGGGCCAGCTAAACAACAATGACAACTGCAAACCAAAACAAACAAACAAAAAGAGCCAGGTGTTGTGGTGGGTGCCTATAGTCACAGCTACCTGGGAGGCTGAGGCACGAGAATCACTTAAGCCCAAGAGTTTGAGGTTGCTGTGAGCTGTGACTCCACGGCACTCTACCCAGGGCGACAAAGTAAAACTCTGTCTCAAAAAAAAAAAAAAAAAAAGAAAGAAAGAAATGCTCACTTGTAGATACTGGGCATGCCCGTATTCATTCGGAATAGTAATTGAAGCCAAAGCCTCCATCAGAGCTATTAAAAACCATTATATTTACATAAATATTTATGTAAACCTTTTAAGGTCAATAAGGTATTTGTACAATTTGTGCTATTTAGGCAATTTTAAATTTTATACATTCAGTGCAGTTGACAGGGTATCTGTCTTTCAGCAGTAAAATTTCCACTATCACATAAAACATAAAAAGATCCAATTGAAATACAAATCAGTATCAGCTGAAAGCAATGGCTTCCAGACTTCTTATACCTTCAGAAAAAAGTGCCAACCACAATGCCTGCTCATTTTTCTATTTTTTAGTAGAGATGAGTTCTCTCTCTTGCTGAGGCTGGTCTCTAACTTCTGAGCTCAAGCAGTCCACCTGCCTTGGGCTCCCCGAGTGCTGGGATTACAGGTGTGAGCCACTGCACCTGGCCTTGACCTATGCTAATTCAAAAACTGATAACCTGGTACAGTGGCTCATACCCTATAGTCCTAACACTTCAGGAGGCAGAAGGATTTGTTGTAGCCAGAAGTTCAAGACCAGCCTGAACAACAAAAACAAGACTTTGTCACTACAAAAAAATTAAAAATTAACCACGCATGGCGCAGCACCCCTAGGTCAGTGTTTAGGGTGCCAGCCACGTGCACCGGGGCTGATGGGTTTGAACTCAACCCAGGCCTGCTAAACAACAATGACAACAACAACAAAAAATTAGCCGGGCATTGTAGCAGGCGCCTGTAGTCCCAGCTACTTGGGAGGCGGAGGCAAGAGAATCGCCTAAGCCCAAGAGTTTGAGGTTGCTGTGAGCTGTGATATCACAGCACTCTACTGAGGGCAACAATGTGAGACTGTCTCCAAAAAAAAAAAAAAAATTAGCCCAGCATGGTGGAACTCTTCTGTAGTTCCAGCTACTTTGGGAGGCTGAGGCAGAAGGATCTCCAGGGCACAGGAGTCTGAGGTTGCAGTGAGCTATGATAACACCACTGTACTCTAGCCCGGGAAACAAAGAGACATCCTATCTCCAAACAAAAAATTGACATGCACACAATTATATATTTGATCTATAATGATGATTTACTACTCTTATAACCAAAGTAATGCAAATATTATTTTACAAATAAAAATGTTTTTGACAGAAATCTGTTTTACTTTCTCTCAGAGTGCTTCAAAAAAGAATCAAGAGATAGAGTAGAATGAAATATATTGTTAAAAATAATGTGAAACTCAAAGTGTGCAAAATGTCAAAGCGTTAGACAAATGAGAGCCTCTGGAACAAAAGGTGCCAAAGCTTTATTATTCAAATACAAGGAGCAAAATTTAGAAGGTGTTTGGAGAAATGACTCCATGTTCGTTTAGAGCTCTGTGAACCTAGTGCACGTCACGTGCCCAGTCTAAGAGTTGGACTGGCATGTGATTATCACACACACACACACACAGAGGAAACTCTTCTCCAATGCTCTTCCCATGTCTCTGCCTGTGCGTTACACAAGGTGGGCAATTTATTCGTCTAAACACAGACTACACGTGGGGAAAGGGGTGGTGAAAATGGTTACCTCTGTCTGAAGGCCGTTCAAGTGGAGAAGCGGATGACGATGTCTTCCTGCGAACCAAGGTCAAGTGCACCACCTGCCCTGCATTCCGTAATACTTCAACCACATCCCGGTTGGCCATGCCCTGAATATTTACACCGTCCACCTAAAACAGTAAGAGAAACATTAAAGGCTTAAGGTTAGCTACTATTTTTAATTCTTGCAAGGCCAAGTAAAATGAGGTAATGTATTTTATTCCAAAAATGATTTATGTTAGACTGTGGAACATATTTTTAAATAAGGATGCAAAACCAGCACTAAGACATACTGACAAGCTTCCTTCCGCACTAAAAAGCTACCGCAAACTTGTGCTCTTGAGTCACACGTTTTAACTCGCAGGTAAAGGGTTTTCATCTGATGTTATTCAAAAATTCAAAATGGCATAAAAGACGGTCAGTTTTTACGCACAGCTCTCCAGACGTGTTAATAAAAGCCGTTCTCATCAAAAGTGGAGACAGCATTTGATACTTCATTCTTTTATGACACCACTATATCTTATTTTCCAAAGAAACATACTGATCTCCCTCCAACTGGTCTTCTAATTGAAGTCTGTGCAAGAAAAGTTGTTCTTAATCTAAATCAAGCTCAATTCCACATTTCTGAATCAGACCCCTCTCAACCTTCTCCAACCATAACACCTTAAACGTGCATTTTCTCCAAGGCACCCACCGCTAGCACTGGCCCACAGACTCTGCTCGATGGCCAGACTCGTCCTGAGCCCGTTAACGTGAATGCCAAGAGTCATGAAACTGTGTTTCGTAGATGGACTCCAAGGATGAAGATTCAAATCATACCATTCAAAGTGTGTTTTTATGTAAAGCAACATATTTCTATCTACTTACATATGCATGTGTGTACAGATTCTACTACACAAAAGTTCAATTAATTTCTACTAGACGGGGGAGAAGAGATCAGTTGTAATTGATAAGTTAATTATATATATTCTCGAATGTTTAAAATATCTTATTCTTGGGTGTATGCAAAATTATTATTCGTAGAAAAACTACTTTCACAAAGAGATGAAAGAAGCTAGTTAATAGTTTATTAATTGTATGCAAAATGAGTGCATTTGAAGAACACGAAGAGGAACCTGGAAAGTGTTCTCTAGGAGAATGTCAGACCGTCTTTAAAATACATATGCACGTGTAAAAACACATAACATTTATATAATTATAAAGCATTTGTCCTACCAACATTCTTAGTGAATCCTTTCTTCACGGAAAAATATCACATTTAGGATCATAAGAGCTCAAATTAATGAGATTTCACAGTACTAACAAGTTGGTTTTTTTGTTTTGGGGGGTTTTTTTTGTAGAGACAGAGTCTCACTTTGTTGCCCTTGGTAGAGGGCCATGCCCTCACACAGCTCACAGCAACCTTCAGCTCTTGGGCTTAGCCAATTCTCTTGCCTCAACCTCCTAAATAGCTGGGACTACAGGCTGGTTTGTTTCTTTTTGCAGTTTTTTTTTTTTTTTTTGGCTGGGGCTAGGTTTGAAACTGTCACCTCTAGCATATGGGGCCAGTGCCCTACTTCTTTTAGCCACAGGCACCGCCCTTTTTTTTTTTTTAAAGGTTTTTATTTTTTTATTTTTTTTGACACAGAGTCTCAAGCTGTCACCCTGGATAGAGTGCTGTAGCATCACAGCTCACAGCAATCTCCAACTCCTGGGCTCAAGCGAGTCTCTTATCTCCGCCTCCCAAGTAGCTGGGACTATAGGCGCCCGCCACAACACCCGGCCATTTTTTGGTTGCAGCCATCATTGTTGTTTGGCGGGCCCGGGCTGGATTTGAACCCGCCAGCTCAGGTGTACGTGGCTGGTGCATATTATTTTTTTTTTGATACAGAGTCTCACTATATCGTGGCGTCACAGCTCACAGCAACCTCAAACTCCTGGGCTTAAGCTTTTCTCTTGCCTCAGGCACCCGCCACAGCTATTTTTGTTGCAGTGTCATCGTTATTCAGCTGGCCTGGGCCTGGTTCGAACCCGCCAGCCTCAGTGCATGTGGCCGATGCCGTTAACCACTGTGCTACAGGCACCAAACCAACAAGTTTAATTTTTTAAAAAACCTTATGGATCTCTATGAAGCCATCCTCCCCTCACACATACATGTATTATTTTCAAAATCAACCTTCTTTGGCACTGGATTCAAATCCAAAATACAGGACCGTTACTTACAGCAACTATTTTGTCATTCACTTGGATGTGGCCGTCGTGGAAGGCAGCGCTGCCGGGGATGATGCTCTTCACGTAAATCCCCGATCCCTCCCCTGAAGAGTCACAGACGTCCGGAAGAAGGAAAAAAGCTCTAATTAGGTCTTGATTGCAAAATTCATATCAAGAGATTAATTAGCTCAAGGGGCTGACTGAAGGCTTGACAAATACTATTTTGAACACTAGCAGAGAAATTGATGTATTATTTCAAACTGTCACCATCGCAAGTGACCCGAATTCAAAATGATTTGATGGATGATTGCTCTTCTGGAAAAATAATCAGTAATGGAAGCTTGAGGAAATGCACGCTAATCGAGGCTGGAATTCAGGAGCGCCCAGGTGACGTCTGACCCTCTTCTCCTGGTCCATCTCCACTCTTACCGCTGACTTGGCAGAATACTTGTCATTTTTCAGCAGCGCTGTGACAAGAGTCTCCTTAATACGTCCCCTTGCCTACATTTAGCTCACTGCCCACGTTAGCCTCCCAAACACAGAAGAAAGAAAAGTACACGTCACCTTTAAAAAAAACTAGGACAAGCTCAGCCACACCAAGTAATCCTTACATTTATAAAATACAACATGTAAACAGAAACAAATGGCTATAAAGTGTTTAACTACAAACTATAGTCCAGAAAGCAGAAGGGAAGAGGAGAGAGCGGGGACGGGTGGGGGCTGCGGGAGGAGGGAGGGTTTTTGGGGGGACCCCACCTAACGTGCATGATGCAAGGGTACATTTCAAACCTATACAGAAACAAGTCTAATTGTGATGGACGTGTTACGAGTGCAATGTAAACATTTCACACTGTATATCAGAGCAGAACCCTGAACCCCATAAATGCACCAATGTACAAATGTTCGATTTAATAAAAAATAATTTAAAAAAAGAAAAAAATGTTTAACTACATAAAAAGCGTGGATTCCTATGGGCAGTGACTGGAAGGAAATTGGAAAATAAAAAGCCATAGTTCTGGAAGAATTTGTGTTTTTATTTCAAATGAACTCAAAACATTGTCTATAGAAAAAAAATTAATATCAATGAATTCCCCTTACCAACAATACACAATTTTCAAAGAATCATATTCATTGGCTTTCCACATTCTGCCGCAGTTTTTGTTTTTTTTTTTTTGTAGAGACAGAGTCTCACTTTGTCGCCCTCGGTAGAGTGCCATGGCGTCACAGCTCACAGCAACCTCCAACTCCTGGGCTTAGGCGATTCTCTTGCCTCAGTCTCCCAAGTAGCTGGGACCACAGGCGCCCGCCACAATGCCCGGCTATTTTTCTGTATTTTGCAGTTCGGCCGAGGCCGGATTTGAACCCACCACCTTCGGTATATGGGGCTGGCGCCCTACTCGATGAGCCACAGGTGCCGCCTTTGTGAGGGATTTTTGTTGTTGTTGCTAATCTGTGGTGTGGGATATCACAAAAAGTATCCACGGGCCTGTTTATTGCTAATCAGGTTTTGTTAATATTTGTGTATTGAATGTTATGGCCTGAGACAACTCTTATTCTTCCAAAATGTGGCAGAAAATAGAAAGGTTGGACATGCTCAGTAGAGTATAAGATATGCATAGATTGTATGCAAAAACTAAGCCATTTTATATAAGAGACTTGAACATCCAAGTCCTCATATCCACAGGGGGTTTGGAACAAGAGATGATTGTATGGCTGCTAAAATATATATTTCACTTATCCTTAAACAATTCAGAGTTGTTCTATCTGTTTATCTCCCTAAACAATTTTTTCTTCTATTCATTTTTCGACCCTCCCCGAACTATGCAAAATAAATCCTCCAAAGTCGAACAAATAGAATAAAGCAAAAATTGTTTTGAAAGTATATTTTTTGAAAAGCATGCTGAGTTTCAAAAGGTTGTGTATTTGGACTCACCTGCTTCCTCCTGCCCTAAACCACCCAATCCCAAAAACTTGTTTTGAAGGTAAAGAAGAAGAATGATTCTTTCCTTTATTCAGCAATTTTCTCCCAGTCATTCCCTTTCACTTAGGAACCAAACTGTTAATTTAAGAACTAACTCGTGATCTTCTAGCCAGACTTGGTTAAAAACTATTCAATATGGGGCAGCGCCTGTGGCTCAAAGGAGTAGGGCACCGGCCCCATATGCCAGAGGTGCGGGTTCAAACCTGGCCCCAGCCAGAAACTGCAAAAAAAACAAAACAAAACAAAAAAACTATGCAATACGGCTTTCTGGAAGCATTACCATACAAGCTGCATGGAGCTCTTTTCGAACTCATTTAAATTCTGAACCTAAAAAAGGTGGCACTTAAAAGAATCCAAAGTTTTGAAAAAATATATTTCATTAGGCTAAAATAGCACAGGGCAATCTGACGTGAATTTCCTTCAGGACTTTGAATACATTAGCACACTTAATCTTCCCACCTGCTGGAAGTATGCAAAATAACAATTTTTTTCTAAGAAATTAACTCTCCAATCTTACTTTTTAAAATAAAAACTAGAACATTTTAGAACTCTGACTTTTCATGTTATTAGCACATATTTTTATAAAGGTTTATTTTTCCTGACCCCAATAACTTACTTATAATAAAAGAATAACTTATAGTAAATGTTCCCAAAGCTTTGTGGGTAGGAGTTGAGGGGAGTTCTATTCAGAGGTACTTGAGCCATGTATTTATTCTTACAGTTTATTCCTTTTATATGAAAGAAAAACAATTCTAATGAAAATACTTGTTTTAACTTATTTTTAGTGATTGAACACAACAATAACACTATCTGGACACTCCCAACATCAAATATATACAGCAATCAATTTATCACACCCACTCCTAACACATTAACAGTATTCAAAACATACCTATTTTAGAAATAAGAGGAGGTAAAATTCAAATATTACACACTGAAATGGACAATTATATCCTTTTATTAATTACAATCAAGCCAGCTATAAAACTATTGAGATTAAAAAGGCATTCTATAATCACTGAGAAGTAACTGGTTGCTATAAGAAATTCATGGTTTTATTGCTCAAGATTTAAATTAAAATCTGCAGTTATTTAATTTTACTGTCTAGAAACCTTAACACCCTTTCATTTCCAATATAAAAAAGCAATTCATTTACCTGTGTGAGATGCCCCGACATAGCCGATGATTCTAATCCCGAGACTCTGTCCATCTTTTTTAATGAGTTCAACGTTGTAAGTTTCAAAAAGAGAACTGTCCTAAAAGGAAAAAAAACAAACCGGATGATATGTGTTAAATTACACAACTGTGTATACAGTCTTTTGTGCAAAGCTGGCCAAGTATTTTCTTAGCACTTATGGTACTAAGTGCTGTACAGTCCTGTACTGATGTGACAAATAACAGAAGGGAGATGGCTGAGGTGGGCTTAATCTAATCCCTGGGGGAGAGTGTTCTCTTGCTGGAAGCAGAAAAGGAAGTGAAAAAGATTTGAATCATAAGAACTCAACTTGTGGTTTGAAGATGGAGGGAATCTATGAGAAGGAATGTGGGGTGGGTGGGCTTAGGGAGCGAAAAGAGGTCCTGGACCGATACCCAGCAAAGAAAAAGGGACTTCAGTCCTACAGCTGCAAGGAACTGGACCATTTGGCCAATGTCCCCAGAGCATCCAGAAAAGAGCACAGACAGGCCGACACCTTGATTTTGGCCGTGTAAGAAGAAGCCACCCATGCGTACAGGCAAGCCCACCCTGAATTCTGACCCACAGAACTGTGAACTCAAAATGGGTACTGTTTTAAGTCCTTAAATTTGTGATCAGTTGGTATACAATCATAGGAAACCCAATACAGCCACCTAGAAAATACTCACGCTATACTTATATCTGAACGAACCACAAACGTAAAAAGAAATTTAGAAGCAAAAGGTAAGACTATTGTTTAGTAATATAAAAAATGTTGACTTAAAACTTATTTTCAATACTCACCTTCTAAACATTTCTGTAAGAAGGTGTAAACACATAATACTTTGCTTTGACTGAAATCGTTAACGTTAGAAAATAAATAACTGGGCCTGGCACCCATAGCTCAGTGGGTAGGGCACCGGCCACATGCACTGAGGCTGGCAGGTTCGAGCCCAGCTTGTGCCTACTAAACAATGACAACTGCAACAAAAAAATAGCTGGGCGTTGTGGTGGACTCCTGTAGTCTCAGGTACTTGGGAGGTTGAGGCAGGAGAATCACTTAAGCCCAAGACTTTGAGGTTGCTGTGAGCTGTGATGCCACGACACTCCACCCAGGGCGACATATTGAGACTCTGTCTCTAAGAAAAAAATGTTTAAAAAAAAAAAATAGAGGCTCGGCGCCTGTGGCTCAACAGGCTAAGGCGCCAGCCACGTACACTTGAGCTGGCGGGTTTGAATCCAGCCTGGGCCCGCCAAACAACAATCACGGCTGCAACCAAAAAATAGCCGGGCGTTGTGGCGGGAGCCTGTGGTCCCAGCGACTTGGGAGGCGGAGGCAGGAGACTCGCTTAAGCCCAGGAATTGGAGGTTGCCGTGAGCTGGGATGCCACAGCACTCTATCCAGGGTGACAGCTTGAGGCTCTGTCTCAAAAAAAAAAAAAAAGAAGTTGGCTCGGTGCCTGTGGCTCAACAGGCTAAGGCGCCAGCCACGTACACCTGAGCTGGTGGGTTTGAATCCAGCCCGGGCCACCAAACAACAATGATGGCTGCAACCAAAAAAAAAAAAAATGGCCGGGCGTTGTGGCGGGCACCTGCAGTCCCAGCTACTTGGGAGGCTGAGGCAAGAGACTCGCTTGAGCCCAGGAATTGGAGGTTGCCGTGAGCTGTGTTGTCACAGCACTCTATCCAGGGTGACAGCTTGAGGCTCTGTCTCAAAAAAAAAAAAAAAAAATAGAAGGTAAATAACTGATCAGATCCAGTTCCTACTTGTCATCCAGCTACAATGTTCCCCCACTATGAGGTAGAAGGCTCCAGGGAACTAGAGTGACAGAGAGAAAAGAAAATGGATGCAACCACAAATTGGAGAAGTTATTTTAAAAGGTTCTAATATTTCAGATTGAAAATTTCCACTCAGGTGGCGCCTATGGCTCAGTGGGTAGGGCACGGACCCCATATACCGAGGGTGGTGGGTTCAAACGCAGCCCAGCCAAACTGCAACAACAACAACAAAAATTGCCAGGTGTTGTGGTGGGCGCCTGTGGTCCCAGCTACTCGGGAGGCTGGGGCAGGAGAATCGCCTAAGCCCTGGAGCTGGAGATTGCTGCGAGCAGTGAGGCCACGGCACTCTACCAAGGGCGATAAAGTGAGACTCTATCTCAAAAAAAAAGATAATTTCCACTCCTATGGTTCCAAGTAGGGAACGGCAGTGAGTGACGCCTCGGATGGAGACGACGGAGAGTAGCCTTCCAACCCTGTCCACCATAATCACTTCTCTTTCTTTCCTTCTTCCTCCAGGTCCCTGCTTTTTAAAACTATTTCTTTGCCAAGATACTTTAGGTCTGATGACTGAAAAAAACAAACAAACAAAAAAACAACTATTTTTTTGCTCTTACATTGTCATGTCTTCATTCACAATGAGATAGTGGCAGAAAAAAAAAGCTTGGAAGGACCACAAAGATCTGAATTCAAACTCTGGCTTCGCAACTTACTCCCTATGAGGGCTTTTCTTTCTTTTTTGTTTTTTGGAGACGGAGTCTCATCTGTCACCATGGTTAGAATGCAGTGACATCATCATAGCTCACTGCAACCTCAAACTCCTGGGCCCAAGTGATCCTCCTGCCTCAGCCTCTCAAGTGTGGCTGGGACTACAGTTTTATATCACCATACCTGGCTAATTTTTTTCCTATTTTTGGTAGAGACAGGGTTTCACTCTTGCTCAGGCTGGCCTCAAACTCCTGATCTCAAGCAATCTTTCTGCCTCTGCCTTCCAGAGCTCAAGGGTGACAGGTAGGAGCCACTATACTTAGCCAACTAGTAAACTGACTTTCATTTCCTCACCTATTAAATGTATCTTAAAACCTATCTTGCAAAATTACTGTGAAGACTTCACCAGACCTGAACAAATCCACAATAGTGGTTATTGTTAACTATAATAATAATTATAATAAATATTACTGATGCCCACTCCCTTTGGCTAGTCTGTTGACATCAGTGATAATTCTCATACATTTAATCAGCATTTACCATTTCCCCCACAAGCACCTGGATCTCTCCTCAGTAACCTATCAACAGGCAAGTATTATTGGCCTTCAATTTACAAATGAGTAGCTGAGGTGAGGGGAGGTTGAATGACTTTTATTTACCCTGAGAAAACAGCAAAACAAAACATTCACCATGACTTGTGTCTTTAAACTGGGTTTTCTTCTGCTTCACTGGTGAGCATTGAGATATAAACTCACGCTAATGTGATGTTCTGAAATTGAGAGAATTTCTTAGCCCGCAGTGCTTTGCTTTAGCTGAAGGGATGATTTGTATACTCACAGAACCAGGGCTCCTGCTGGCCACGGTCTGGAGGGCAACAGGTAAGGCTGCCGGGGCGGGAGGGGGCACTGAAGTCTCACCGGTGGGGTCTCTGGCAACGAGCATCCTGACGGAACTCCCACAGTTCCTGAGAACTCGAGCAACTTGCTCACTGGTCATGCCCTGCACGTTTGTGCCACCGATCTTCAAGATGTGGTCCCCTGTCTGAAGCCTTCCATCCTTCAATCAAAGAAAAAGATGAATCATTTCAAGAAATCAATGATCTAACTTTACTTGTTAGTAACAATTCATCAGACTGCCAATTCTGGCAAAATAAAGAAGTCAACCAAAATGCTGAACAAGGCCAGGGGTGGTGGCTCACACCTCTAATCCCAGTGCTCTGGGAGGCCAAGATAGGTGAATTGCTTCGAGATCCCATCTCTGCTAAAACAGAAAAAAAGCTAACCTGGAGTAGTGGTTAGCACCTGTAATCCCAGCTACTCATAAGGCTGAGGTAAGAGGATAGCTCAAGCCCAGGAGTTTGAGGTTGCTATGAGCTATGACGCTGCGGCACCCCAACTGCTAACCTAGTCCAGACTTTTATCTTTTTCTGGATTATTGCTAAGGCTTCCCAATTTCACCACTTACCCAGGGTGACACAGTGAGACTCCGTCTCAAAAAAAAAAAGAGCTGAACAAAACATAATAGTTTCAATAATTGGCAAAATAATAAAGGGATTCCTTATAGAACACGAAAGACAGAAAGTTCGAAATAAGAAAAATAATTGGTATTCCAAAACAGGCCTTTGCTTGAGGGTACCAAGTCATAGCTAATGGTTTAGAGCCAGGAACAAAGGCCTTGGACTCAGGGAAGGGTCAGAAAGCCTGGGCCTCAGGAAGAGGAGGAGGTCAGAACAGAGCTCTCCAGCACAAAGCCAGGAGCCCTGAAGGCCGATAGGCTCGGCGGCAGGTTTGAGGGACCGTGTGGCTGGGAGCGAACAAAGGAAGAGAGAGGAGAGTCGTCAAGGAGTTGAGAGAGTTGGAGAGGTAGGTGGTGCAGGGCATTTTATTTGAGTGACTTGAAAGGAAGTCATTGATCAGGGTTCTGAACAGACAAGTGACATTACCTGACTGCTTTTAACAAGATCAGTTAAGCTTCTATGCTTAAAATGGACTATAGACCAGGAAAGGAAAGAAGCAGAGACATCAGTGTGGAAGCCTTAACGATAATCCCGAAAACGATAAAAAGTCTGGACTCGGTTAGCCGTTGGGGTGTTAAGAAGTGATGGAGTTCTAAAGAACTGTCAACAGGATCTGCTGATAGCTTCTATATGGGGCATGAAGGGTAGAAAATGAATCCAAACTCCAGGGTTTTGGCCTGAGCAACTGGAAAGATAGAGTCGCCCTGAACTGAGATTCAAAAGACGGCAGAGGCAGAGACGGGCCAGGTGGAAATCAGCTCTGCTTTACAGATGCCCAGTCTGAGATGCCTGTGAGACATTTCAGGCGACACGAACACACAGCTGGATAAAAATCTGGAGCTCATTCAGTCTGGAAGTTACTAGATGTAGGAGGTATTTACCGTTTGGTTACTGGACCCAGGGAGGCTGGAGCCCGCGAGGGCTATTGTGCAGGGCTGGTGCACTAACCTCTGACCTAAGGCGCCCAGCTTGTAGGAGGGATTTAAAGTCACGATCCTGAATGGGTTTACAGAAAGGATATGTAATGTTCTACTTCTTAAACTGGGTGGTATGTACATTGATAATTATTGTGATTAAGTGTGCACATACACGATACATGTGTTTTTACAGGTATGCGTATTTCATACTCAGCAAAGTTCAAGACAAACTTTTTAATAAAATATCAGTTCAAAATACTTCCATTTCTGTTATTAATTTGTAAAATTTTTTATTTTCATTATTTTTTTTTTAAGACAGAGTCTCACTCTGTCGCTCTGGGTAGAGTGTCATGATGTCATAGCTCACTGCAGCCTCATAGCTCAAGTGATCCTCTTGTCTCAGCCTCCCGAGTAGCTGGGACTACAGGTACCCATCACAACACCCGGCTATTTTTTTTTTAGAGACGGGGTCTCGCTCTAGCTCAAGCTGGTCTCAAACTCCTGAGCTCAGGAAATCCACCTGCTTCGGCTTCCCAGAAAGCTGGGATTACAGGCGTGAGCCACCACACCTGGACTAGTTTGCAAAATTTTTTTAAACAGCTGCGTTTGTGTTGGAGCCCGGGACGCTGTGTCTCCGGCCCTGACTCAGGGCCTCCTCCCAGCCAGGACGCTAGGTCTCCGGCCCTGGCCCATGAAACTGTCTGGATGCGGGCTGCTGCGCCAGCTTACTCGGGGTAGATCTGGTTCAGGTCTCAGGTGCCAAAGCACCTTAGAAGTCACAGTCAATATTGGTAGGAGCGAACATCTCAACAGCAATCGCTCAGCAGCAGTCTTAGTAGGAGAGCAACAATCAGGTGTCCTCAGACCAAGAAGCAGAGCCAAAGGAGGAGCCCCGGCCAACTTCTCCCGATGCTGTTTACAGAATTCCCTGGCCACCTGCGCCACATGTGTGGAGCCTGCTCACCAATGATGTACATACTTTCCTGCTCTCGTGCGTCTCACTAACGAGAGCCAATGATGTCAAATCCCTTCCCCAAGCCCTTATTGCCAAGGTATTTCTCACAGGTGCCTCCTACACTTTTCACTACATTTTTACTAAATTTATTTTATCATAAATTTTGAACTTACCTTATTTATCTTCATTTTAGTATATTAAAACTACCTCAATACAGCTGGTCTTAAAAAAAAAAAAAGTACGCCTGCAGAGCACCTCATAGGTTACAAACCACTTTCAGGGTCATCTCTCAAATGAGAAAATTGAGATTCAAAAAGACTGAATGACTTCACCAAGATCACAAAGCTAGTAAGTGGCAGAACAAGCTACTCACAGAATACTGTTCTTCTCATTTAATTGTTTACCTTATGCATCTATTTCTCTAGAGCAGTGTTTTTCAACATTTTTTTTATCACACAGAACACTTGACCCTCTAGTACAGCGGTTCTCAACCTGTGGGTCGCAACCCCTTTTTAACAGTGAAAATACAGTGCGGCATTAGGAAGGTTGAGAACCACTGCTCCAGTAAAATTTTCAAGGTACACTTAAATTATGTTGCTCAAAAAAAAAAAAGAGTGAAAAAGTAAAAAAATGAATATGCTTACTGTGGTTTGAACTTCTTTAGAAAACAATTTAATTAATTATTTTTTTTTTTTTTTTGCAGTTTTTTGGCTGGGCCAAGTTTGAACCCACCACCTCCGGTATATGGGGCCAACACCCTACTCCTTGAGCCACAGGTGCCATCCATAATTAATGATCTTTAAAAATGTTCCCGGCACACTAGTGAAACTCACTGAACTAGGGTAACATACCATAACAAGATACTCTCTTATACACAAAGGCTTCTGGTACGTAATAAATGTAACTGTTTTCCTGTTCTCCAAGAAATTATCCATAGCTGTCAAGAAGTTTATATAAAATGAAGATGGAAAACAGACACAGACATTTTGTAACATGGAGAGAAAGTCTGAGAATAGACCAATGACTGTTGGGTTGATTTGATTCCAGGCTTTAAATTCCTGGTTCCAGGTGGCACCATTTACAAACTATAGATGAAATTCTGAAGGAAGAAGATTTAAAAAAACTTAAGATTGCAAAGTCTATGCCCCACCCCTCCTTTTCTCCAATTTTGCAGGAATCTAAATGAATGAGAGCTATCGATTCAAGTAACATGTACCAAGCTCGGGCTTTGCTATAAACGCTGCCCATGGTACGAGAAGGCGTTGGAGTTCAGAAACTTCTGGAAAGACCTAGAGAAATAAAACAAGGAAGACATAATTGTGGAAAAAAATAAAGAACTGCTGGATCTCTACTTGAGTAAGGATGACTTGATATTGTTTTTATCCATGCAACAGACTTGAAATAAACAACTATTGAAGAGAAAATACTGATGAAAGGTAAAGGTGAAGCTGCCTCTGCAAATTGACAATTCTTGAACAGAATCACGTTCTAATCAAAGAGTAAAGAATACGTGGAATAAATTCGTTCATACCTGGCTTAGCCAGAGGACATTTCAGAAAGGATATATTTAGTCACTTCCTAGGCAATACTTTTTTTTCCTATTTTACCTCAACTCTTAATTTAAAATGATGCAGATAATTTGCATCTGTCACTGAAAGTCAAACACTTTCTTCTTACCGAAAAACAGGTGTTCCAAGGAATTCATAAGTACAAAAACAGTCATTAGTCAGATTGATAGGAAAGAACACAAAAATGACAGCTATATTTTCTACATCCAGAGGCCCCAAACGTGGCATATTATTGGTATTTTGTGATCAACATTCTCCTTCCTCAACCTGTCTACTACTCTGTAAGAAAACTGAAAGATATAAATTATTTGTTCTTTAACAGGAATCACAAATCAATGAACGCTAAAAAATAGCTATGCCAGGATCAACTTGGAAGTGGACTCTCAAACATCCCATAGAAAAGTTTATTAACCCATAGTTCTTTCAAAAGAGAAAAAAATTATGTATGTTTATAAAGACAGCGTAGAAAAAAAAAATTAAAACAGCTGATACAACAGGGTATCATACTATTATAGTGAAAACACTAACAGTAGCATTTACACAGTTAAAAAGAAAAGTATTTTAATCCAAATTAGCATGTTTAGGCTAAAAGAAACCCACAATGCTTTGCATTTTAAATTCTCTAATAAGCTGTTATGGATAATTTCAATTCAAAAATTGTTTGAGGGCGGTGCCTGTGGCTCAGTGGGTAGGGCGCTGGCCACGTATATCAAGGGTGGTGGGTTCAAACCCAGTCCCGGCTAAACTCCAACAAAAAAACAACCAGGCATTGTGGCGGGCGCCAGTGGTCCCAGCTGCTCGAGAGAATTGCCTAAGCCCAAGGAGTTGGAGGTTGCTGTGAGCTGTGATGCCACAGCACTCTACTAGGGGTTAATAAGTGAGACTCTGTCTCAAAAACAAAAAAAAAAATTGTTTGAAAATCTATAGGAATTCAGGCCTGAGCTACAAAAACAGAAATCAAATTTGTTTCTTCAAAAACTAAAAACTAGGGCTCAGCGCCTGTAGCTCAGCAGCCAGGACACCAGCCACATACACTGGGGCTGGTGGGTAGGAACCCAGCCTGGGCCTGCCAAACAACGACGACAAATACAACAAAAAACAGCTGGGTGTTGTGGCAGGCGCCTGTAGTCCCAGCTACTCGGGAGGCTGAGACAAAGGAATCACTTAAGCCCAAGAGTTTGAGGTTGCCGTGAGCTGTGACGCTACAGCATTCTACTGAGGTCAACATAGTGAGACTGTGTCTCAAAAAAAAAAAAAAAAAACCTAAAAACTGGGTGTGGGGTGGGGGGAAGAAACAAAAAAAGGCACCAAATACTTCCACAAGTCAAAAAGCAAAAGCATTAACATGTTGGATTCCAGGTTGGGTTTAGTGCTGGTCTTAAAACAAAAGGCAACCTGTCATTGGCAGTCCTCTATACTTTTATAAAGTAAAATAAACACCTTTTCCCCACAGGAATGAAAGGAAAGAATTAAATCTTATCCCACTGAAATTCTCACAGTCCTCACTAGCTGATTTTTAAGGGTGCTGTCTGTGAAAGGATTAGCCTAGGGCCTTGTGCCCATCTGCTTCCGAGGGCTGTAGAATCACTCAAAGCAAAACTGCCTGGCAATAACCAACTGGTCAGTGACCTCAAGGTGGACCTTGCTTACTCCAGAAAGCTCACAGTCTGCGTCTACCCACCAAACCTTGTTTAGTCCTTTCTGTTTAGCATTAAGGGTGACTGGGTGGTGAGCAGACTCGCATTACCACTACCTGCTACCAAACTGTCTGCAGTTTACGACACCCCTTAACAGACAGCGGCGTATCCCAGTTCACCTGACTTCCCTAGAATTTTTCCAGATATGAAAGAGGTTTCTACTAAACGAGCTTTACAATGCCCGCTATCAATTTCAAAACAAAACAAAAACTAGCTCCTGAAAATTTTTTTAATGTTCGCCACAACTGATTAGAATGTTGTCCTAAAGATGTATGTTTCAAGCAACGTGTACTTTGGAGATTTTCTGAGGCTCATAGGTAGATAAGCCTTTTTAGTTTCCCCTATACACGTCGTGTAATTCCCTACTCATGGAATTGGCCCTAGTTACATTAACCGATTGGGTTTTGTAGCCAGATCTGAATGTTTCTACAAAGCTTCCTATAAATCACTTTTTTAAAAGAAAACTGAATGCTGCGTTCTCTTTCATTCATCATAACATTGGAGGCAGCACACAGCAGAAAGACAAGTGAGGGCCTTGGAATCAGACTCGCTGAGTCCAAATCCTGCCTCTACTTTAGTCAAGCTGCACAGCCAAAGGTCAGTGGCTTATCCTACCTAATTCACAGATCTCTCTTAAGCAAAGAGAGGTAAATTCTTCTCTTACTGAGTTGAGAGCATTAAAGTCAATACTAAATGTAAAATGTTTAGCCTAGAGCCTGGTTCCCACCTTGTTCTCAGAGGTAGTCAACATAAGGGACATTCACTGAGGACGTGTGGGGCGTATCCGGTCGGTGAAAATTAGGTCAACTTAAGGAGGTGGTCAATGTAGGGGGTGGTTGGCTATGGAGGGTCTACTGTCTAAGGAGCTATTTTATGAAATGCTTTTAAATAAGAAATACTGATTTCCTTTTCTAACTCCCTATTTCGGAATTTTATGTTCTTTGAATAAAATGATACTGATTAACTCATTTAAGCAAACTATAGGTATTAGTTTACAATCATTGTCTATCTTGCTCCCATCTGAACTAATGACTTACGGCATCTGTATTTCCCTAAGGCGATGGCTGCCATGGCCAACAATGAGTATCAATATTCAATCCATGAGTACACTTTAATTAAAATCAATATGCCTTTAATTTCATTAAAGCTATGATCAGGGTACATGAGCAACAACTTGTAAAGACTCAGCAACAGTGCTGAGTTATCTCAGGGAGGGGTCAGCGAGGGGACACCCCAGCTCCGATATTTCATTCCAGCCCAAAGGAGTAGGGAGGGAATGGGGAGGGAGCCCAGGGGCATCTTTTTAAATTTTCACACAGCCTTTTATTAAAGCAAGCTAAATTACCTCTTGGCAATAAAAGAGTTAACCGCAGGCCACAGGCTCCTGTTCTTTGAAAGGTCTGATCACAAGGTTGGCTGTTGGCTCAAATCTGGGAGCTCAGATTTTGGGAGGATTTCCACCACCCCCTGGTAAAAATGGCTCACAGCACCCAAGTGTGCCGACCTACGATGTGTTTTCTCCTGAATGCTTGGGACACGCCTGACAGCACGTGCTCCCATAACAGCATCCAGACAAAGTGCTGTGTGCTGAGTCGCTGATGGCGTCCCCGGGAGACACTTGGATATGTGGTCACGGTTCACGGCTAACAGATTTAAAGTGTGTCCTGTGTGACCCCCACCCCCAGGCAGGACCCCGGGAAGCTCCTACAGAGTTCACCGCAGGCACCTTTACCACTGCTCTCATTTTGCTCTGTATTCTTTCCCTGTGATGAATCAGAGTTGTGGGTCCGACTATAACCTATGCAGAGTCCTGTGAGTCCTCCTAGCTAACTAGAGGGTCCTCCAAGCCAACCCGGGTGGTCTTAAATCAAGCCGAGAAGTACTTTGCCCAGGGTCAGTGGTGGATCCGGGACTCAAGCCTTCGGCCCTCTGATTCTGAAAGCTCACACACTATGAGCCCGTGCGCTCTCTGTTCAGAAAGGCTTCCTGCAAGGTAGGTGGGTTAAGAAAACTTTCTCCCCAGGGAGATAACAGGGAGGCCACATCTTGTGCTAGTCTAGGGGGTTGGGGTGCTGCAGCTAAAGTCACTTTGTGAGTTACAGCAAGCACGACATTGAGTCAACCAAGAAATGAACAGGCCCAGACATGAGGAAGGAGGTGAATGGATTACAGCTGGGAGAGTGGAGTGAGGAAGGGAAGGTTGGTCTGTCCCCGGGGTCTAGGCTAGAAGGAGTCAGCAGCTGACGTTCCGAGAGCTGGGTGTGCCCTGTAGACGGGTGTGACCAGCTCTGCACAGGTGCACATGGGGACAAGGACAGCACTCGGATTAACCCGGGATAAGCAGATTGAGCAGGAAAGCACAGGCTTCAGAATCCAGCAGATGGGGCTCAATCCTAACTGCGTCCCTTCCTACCAGCTGTGTAACCTTGGGCAATTTCTTGATGGCTTCCATATCAATAATTTGGGAATAAAACTTATAGACTGTTTTAAAGGGCACATGAGAATAATACACCTTCTATGAGGCAGACGGGTGCATCTGACATTAAGTACTCGCCTCTGAGCACTCACGACTCTCTGACAAGGCATCAACCCTCCTTCCTCCTCTGTGAGGATCTGAAACAGTGACAATCCCTTCCAGTAAAGGGCAAAATTCAGACTTGGGCTTTTCCCAAAAGCACCTCAATGGGATTAATCTGGGAAACTCCGCACATCACATCTCCTCGTAAAAATGCATAATGCACATTAGTACATTGAAAGCTCGGAAAATTCTTACAGTAAAGAAACCTATTAGATTTTGTTTAAATTTATTCCACCCTTTGCTTTTCACAGTAACTATTCCACTTTGCATTTGGAAAAAAATGCTGCTCTAGCAAACAAGCCTATTAAAATTGCTAAGGCGGGGGGGGAAGGGAGGGAGGGTGGGAGGAAAGAGGTAAGGTGTCAAAACTTTCCTCAATATTTCATCTTTTTCTACATTACCAAAAAAAAAAACATTTCAAAGAACTCTTACGGAATTATTTATTTTGATGATTATTAATTATATTAATATTATTATTATTTATTATTATTTATTTAGATGTGTTCTGAAGACCTATAAAATGGTCATTCTCAAATGTTCTGGGTCAAAACCTGCAGTAGTCTGGGTGTTGGTCCCCCCCAGCCTCACGTGGACATTCCCTCCCCAGCGTTGGCGGGTCCCCCATAAAGGGCAGTACTGAATGAATTCCGGCTTCCTCAGTTCCCCCGGCTGTTAGGACGCACCTGGCTCCGTCCCCCCTCTCCCCTGGTGAACTCTGCAGGCCGGAATGGAAGCTGCCTGAGGCGGTCTCCAGACCCCCAGCCTTCCAGCCGGCAGAACTGTGAGCCAGTGCACCTCTTTTCTTTATAGATCACCCAGGCTTGCGTGTTCCTTAATAGGAACGCTAAATGGACTAAGACAGAAGTGACTTCTTCACACTCTTAGAAAGTACTAAGGATGGAGGGACAAGAAGGCAAAGTGGCAGGAGTGGTCGGCGCAGGTGCTGAGCGCGCTGACCGTGGGAGCCGTGGGTGGACAGTGTGACTGTCAGATCCTACTGGTCTAGATGCTGCTGTGGAGCTATTCTGCAGATAACATCCGCCATCGGTTTACTCTGAGTGAAGGATAACACCCTAGATGGTGCAGGTGAGCCCCTTCCAATCAGCTGAAGACTGAAAGAGCAAAACCTGAGATTTCCTGCAGAAGGAATTCGGCCTTAAGAATGTGACAGAACTCCTGCCAGCCTGCCCCGTGGATCTCAAACTCAACACTACACCATCAACTCCAGCCCGAGTCTCCAGCCTGCGGGCCTGTGCTATGCGCTTTACACTTGCTAGCCCCACAGGGCAGGAGCCCGTTCCTTAAAACAACCTCCGAATAAGTATACACGTGTGTCCTACTGCTTCAGTTTCTCTGGAGAACGCTGACTAGTAAAGATGAATTCAGAAGTGTATACATATACCAAAATTTATTAAGTCATATGCTTTATATGTGTGCAGTTTATACCAATTATATATCAATAAAGCTACAAAACATTTCTAAGAAACTCAGAGTTTGTGTTTATGTAGGAGTTTTCAGTCAATACTAAATTAGAGGCTGGGCGCAGTGGCTCACACCTGTAATCCTAGCACTCTTGGAGGCTGAGTGGGTGGATTGCTTGAGATCATGAGTTCGAGACCAGCCTAAGCTAGAGCGAGACCCTGTCTCTAAAAATAGCCGGTCATTGTGGCGGGTGCCTGTAGTACCAGCTACTCAGATGGCTGAGGCAAGAGAATCGCTTAAGCTCAAGAGTCTGAGGTTGCTGTGAGCTGTGACGCCACAGCACTCTACTGGAGGCAACAAAGTGAGACTCTGTCTCAAAAAACAAACAAACAAACACTGAATTAGAAATCCAAAAGTGTTTGAAATATTGAATATATTAATATGTATATTTACATATATTAAGTGTATATCTTTTATTTTTAAAAGAACCATATTTCCTAAAACAAAAGAAATTAGGAAAAGAGTGGGACTTTTTAATACTTCTGTAAATTTCTTTAACATCTAGCTTAAAAGGAAATGGCTGGTTCCCGTATCTGCTTCAGCATGCAATGTGTTACATGTTGTTTTAGTGACTCCAAAATTTGAAGAAGCAGTACTCACAGAGTTACAATGTGGAATCTGGAACCATATCAACAAATTTTCAGACAATGTTGGATTAAAATCCATTGACCTGTCTTGAATTTTGAATAGCTCTTTTACCCATACATTATTTTGTCACATCATGTGTTGGTCTTCAGAAAATAGTGATTCACAGAGTTATGCAAACCCTCCAAATATTGACACATTTAATTACACAATATCAAAACAATCATATTGGTTAATATCATCAACAATCTAATCAGAGAAGTCTTTAAACAGGAAGTTTCAAATGCATGGTAAAACATGAATTGTATAAAATTCTAATTTTTGCCTGAAAGCTCAAATTTTATCATTGCCAACAAATACTGTCAATTGTTAAAGTTCTGTCATTTATTAAGTCATTTATTCTCAAATAAATGTCTTCTGAATACCCAAGTCTGAATATATAAGTGTATTTTTTATAAATAAACATTCTGTAAGTCATTATTTCAAAAGTAAAAATGCTCTTCCATATAAAAAAGGAGCCAGTTCATCTCATGAATTTTTTCTAAGACAATGTCATACTCTAGTATAAAGGAGTGCTACATGATACTCTCATGTTGACAAAATTAAAAAGGCACGCACTAACAGGTCAAACTTTACTGAAATTAGCCATTTGCACTGCATCATGATAAACTTTAAGTGAAACTGGCATTTGCTGTTAATGTTTTTGCAAACACACGGCAGAAAGAAAAGCTGTGACATCCGCCTGTCTGTGCCCCCGGCTCATCTTGCACTAAGGCTCCCACAGCGTTAGTCTGCGCTGCTTGGCACCATCAGCAAATGTCAACAGGGTGAAAGGGATGGTAGCAGCTCAATACTATTATAAAAGTTTGGATCTCAAGCACTCTCTGCAAGACCCCGTCACAGACACCCTCCCCGCAGGTCTCAGGGACTTCCAGAGGTCCACAGGCCAAACTTTGAAAACCACTGCTCTAAATCAACCCCACTTGGATGAAGGCACAGCAGCAGGTCTACAATTGGTGCCTGGTGGAGCATCCTGAGCAGACGTGAGGAGCTAAGGAACATGCCTCAAAGCTGCAT
Source organism: Perodicticus potto (assembly GCA_963574655.1). Classification (NCBI taxonomy): domain Eukaryota; kingdom Metazoa; phylum Chordata; class Mammalia; order Primates; family Lorisidae; genus Perodicticus; species Perodicticus potto. The sequence goes on along the minus strand of CAUYRH010069755.1, from coordinate 36,455 downwards.
TCGCACAGCAAGTTCGTTTCTTACTTATTATGTCTTATTACGTTTGTTCGTTTGTTTTTGAGACAGAGTCTCACTTTGTCGCCCCTGGTTGAGTGCTGTGGCATCATAGCTCACAGCAACCTCAGACTCTTGGGCTCCAGCGATTCTCTTGCCTTAGCCTCCTGAGTAGCTGGGACTATACTTATTAGAAGGGATAAATGTATATGACACTGGACAATAACCAGTGAAATTTTACATATTATTCTGATTATAAGAATAAAATTATTTCTGAACTATTGTGGACACTCTATATACATAATTTGGCCTTATAAGCAAGTGACTTCATAATCAAAATTTCTAAACTAATTTCTAAAAACTAAATGTAGGCTGGGCATGGTGGCTCATGCCTGTAATCTCAGCACTCTGGGAAGCCAAGAAGGGTGGACTGCTGAGCTCACAGGTTCGAGACCAGCTTGAGCAAGAGTGAGATCCTGTCTCTAGAAATAGCCTGGCGTTGTGGCAGGCACCTGTAGTCCCAGCTACTTGGGAGGCTGAGGCAAGAGAATCGCTTGAGCCCAGGAGTGTGTGAGGTTGCTGTGAGCTGTGATGCCACAGCACTCTACCATGGGTGACCAAGTGAGACTCTGTCTCAAAAAAATAAATAAATGGGGTGGCAACTGTGGCTCAGTGAGTGGGGCGCCAGCCCCATATGCCGGAGGTGACGGGTTCAAACCCAGCCCCAGCCAAAAACTGCAAAAAATAAATAAATAAGTAAATAAAAACTAAAAGTAGTGCTTATACATTTCTGCAATGTAAAACTAAGCAGAAACAGTTGCTTAGTTTTTAAATCACCCACTTACAGTTTAACACTGCTAAGTAATAATAGGTAGTCATTTAATTGATTACCCATAAATTTTAATTCAAGTGAAACTTACCATGTATCATATTGAGACAAATGCTTATAATCATTATACCTTCTGATTTTAACATTTAGGCCACTGAAAGATAACACTAGAGGAGAATAACACAGATGCTCAAATGCAATACTCATTAACAAAGTTTTACAATAAGATACATTGTCCTGGCTTGGCGCCTGTGGCTCAAAGGGCTAAGGCACCAGCCACGGACAACTGAGCTGGCGGGTTCGAATCCAGCCTGGACCCGCCAAACAACAATGACAGCTGCAACCAAAAACATAGCCAGGCGTGTGGCGGGCGCCTGTAGTCCCAGCTACTTGGGAGGTGGAGGCAGGAGACTCGCTTGTGCCCAGGAGCTGGAGGTTGCTGTGAGCTGTTTTGCCACAGCACACTATCCAGGGTGACATCTTGAGGCTCTCTCACAACAAAAAAAAAAAAAAAAAAAAAAAAGGATATATTCTTCTCTGATGGAATCAAGAGGCAATCATGGGCAAAAAAAGCCCAACAACAATAACAAAAACCCCCAAAATGCTGACTTAGGAACTGTTTAAAATGAAGCACAGTGTATTTTTTTTTTTTTTTTTGAGACAGAGCCTCAAGCTGTCACCCTAGGTAGAGTGCTGTGGCATCACAGCTCACAGCAACCTCCAACTCCTGGACTCAAGCGAGTCTCCTGCCTCCGCCTCCCAAGTAGCTGGGACTACAGGTACCTGCCACAACGCCCAACCATTTTTTGGTTGCAGCCGTCATTTTTGTTTGGCGGGCCTGGGCTGGATTTGAACCCGCCAGCTCAGGTGTACGTGGCTGGCGCCTTAGCCCATTGAGCCACAGGCGCCGAGCCAGCACAGTTTATCTTAACACTTACGGAGTAAAGCATTTTTAAGCTATTGAGTCAAATATCCTAGTACTTACAATATAAAATTACATTTTGACCCATGCAATTTAAATCTTATAAAACCAAAAGGGTAACAATGAAGGTCAACTTACTCGATCTGCTAATCCTCCAGGAACTATAGTCCTCACAACCACGCCACACGATTTTCCTCCAACTATTCCAAAACCCAACCCTGAGCCATCATTAATGAGCTCAACGTCTTCAATATGGCCCCAACGAACCTATAAGTTAAAGGCAAGTAAGAGTCACAGTGTCAATAAAACCTACAGATTCTTAGTTTCCCAATATGGTAATTAGTAACAAATTTGCAACAAATAGAAAGTTCAAACCGTCAATCAAGGCAATGTTACTGAGATTTTATTTTTTTCTATTTTTTAATTACAGTCATCCAAGCAGGTGTGAATTGGCATTTTACTGTGGTTTTGTTGAACCTTTTCTTGATGGGTAATTATGATGACAATTTTTTCATGTGAATATCGGTCATTTGTATATCTTCTTTGTAGAAATATCTATTTGAATCCCTTGTCATTTTAAAGGACAATGACATCTCCAAGTTGGGTTATTTGTCTTTTGCTTGTTGGGCTACAAGAGTACTTTATATGTTTTGGATACTAGACCCCATCAGATGTAGGCTTTGAAAATATTTTCTCTAATTCTGTGTGTTATCTTGGTTACTAATTTCTTTTTTTTTAATTTTCCATGTGGTTACTTATTTATTTAATCATAAACACATAGATCATGTATACATTAACGCATTTATGGGGTACAATGTGCTGATTTCATATAGAATTAGCAACGCTCACATCACACTGGTTAATATAAACCTCATCTTGTTTACTTACATTAAGATACCTCCTGAGAGCTAATCAGAGGGTCACTACCCGTAAGGACCTCATAATCCAGCACACAAAGAAAGTGCAACACAATAATTAAAACACAAGGCCAAACAGTGGATCAGAGGACACCACAGTTCAAAGAGGACAAGAAACATTTCTCTTTCCCCATCTCTACCCGATTTCCAGCCCCTCACTTGCTTGTGGTAGGGACCTGCAGCTCTGCAAAGCTGCCTGGTGTGATGTAGTGAGGCAGTGGAAGGAATGAACTTGAACCCATGGAAGCCTGGCCCCAAAGCCCTTGCTCTCTAATGCTAAAACAATGTCCCACTTGGTTCACTGTGTTTATGATGTAAATGGTGCTGTATAAATATTGCTGATTACAACAGAGAAAATGCCTATACATTAATTTGTGTTGTGACCTTGTACCGTACCCAGACAGTGTATTTTTTTCTTTTGTCCCAATGAATAAAAATTAAATAAATCAGTTAGCACTTAGTGTTAATGGAAAATAAGATTTATTAGCTTGCATTCTGAAGATGCCTGCCAAAATTTGTAAAATGTTTCAAAGCAAGTCTAAGGATTGCCAAAAGAGACATACACTTTTATTCTTTTAAACTGTTCGGTATACATCCTTCACATGAAAACTGCTATAATTTTATAGCATCGATAATCTACTCATAAACTCCTATTATAATTTACAAAAATATTTTTGAAATAAATAACCAACTTTTACTTAAAACATTCAACAGTAAATCTCCAATAAAAACTCTCAATTTACTGCCTATATCACCAAGGAACACATGACTTCATTACCAAATAAATTACACCTAATATTTCAATTTGACCTTTACATTAAAAAATAATCTTAAATATGGAGACCCACAGAACACTGAAAATACCAGGACAAAAAAAAAAATCTCCATGAAACATCTGGTTCACATACGTGAAAGCAGCATTTAGAAACGTGACCATCTTTCTGGAACTATGATCAGTACAGGGATACCTTCTAAGTGTCTTTATACTGTTTTTAATCAATGGTATAATTCGAAATAAGTATTTTGCCAAATTTGCAACTCACTGTTTCAGGAAGGGCTGTCTCAGTTGGGCTGGCAGAAGAACTGCTTCTCGGTTCCCTGGCCACAACCAGATCTAAGGAGCCTGTGGTTTGTTGTAGTAGAGCAATCGCTTGCTGGTGGGAAACGCTCCTGTCCAGAGGCGTGTGATTAATGGCCAGTATCTGGTCATTCTCCTTCAATCTCTGGTCCCTTAATCATACAAGAGAAGAAAGTTTTCCAAGAAGCCTGGTTTTTAAACGTCTGTTACAAGTTAAGCAATCTATTGTTTAGGATACTACTTTACTTAGTGCATGTACTCAAGTAATTACTTAATTATGTAATATTCTCTTTGGAGAAGTTTTCATCAGAGCATTTATTAACTAATTACCTAATTAGTAGTAGCGCATCTCTAAACATACACGTACATTTTAAAAACCACTTGGCTAGAAAAACAAACAATTTATAGGGCCTCACTGCTGAGGTTCTGCAAGGACGGATGCTGCCACCACTATTGCACGAGCCTGGTACCCCTGAACCCCCGAAGCCCTCCCAAGCTGACGTCCACCCGCGCTGCCCTGGGCAGCCAGATCCTCAGCTCTGCCAGGAGCCTCCTCTCTAGCACAGCGGAGTCACATCTCCACCGCCCTTCACCTTCCCAATGCTTGTCAACAGAGCCCAAACCTTCCTTCTTCAAAAATCTACAAAAAGATTACTTCCAAATTCTATACCTGAACCCTTCTTTTCTCTGCTAATCTCCCAATTGATAACCAAGGTGAAGGACTATTTTTAAAAGAACCTGGCCACATCTCTAAAGAAAAAAAAGCACTCCTGCAGTCAGCATTTACTGAATAGGTAGGACTGGGCACTGTGTGAAGTGCTAATCCCATTTAATTCTCACAACTGCCTTTTCAAGCACTTAGTTAAATTTTACACATTAAGAAACTGAAGCCAGGTAAGCTTTGCACCCTACCTAAAGAGCCAGACTCTGAAGCAGTCTTTAAATTCTTATGTTAAAGGAATCCTAAGGACAGCCTAGGATTTACCCTGTCCTGGTTTTGTGCATTTGACTTTATTGTCTCCAGACACCAGCGACCTCCCCCTCTCCAGTTTGCCCATTAACACCACAGTCCTTCCTTATCTGTATCCACCACCCCCATCTCCTCCCTCCCATTCCCAATGTCACCCTCCCACTTGAATCCTTCTCTAAGGCCTAAAATCTAATTTGCAAAATTCCACAATATTTATTTTTCTATGCTCTCTTCATGCTTGTATTTCCCAACTCAAAAATGTGTGATGAAGGCCCAGGCGCGACCGTGGCTCACACCTGTAATCCTCTCACTCTGGGAGGCAGAGGCATGTAGATTCCTTGAGTTCAGGAGTTTGAGACCAGCCTGAGCAAGAGTGAGACATCTCTCTAAAAACAGAAAACTTAGCCAGGTGTTGTGGCGGGCTCCTGCAGTCCCAGCTACTCGGGAGGCTGAGAAGTTGCCGTGAGCTAGGCTGACGCCACTGCACTCTAGGCCTGGGTGACAGTGAGATTCTGTCTCAAAAAAAAAAGTGTATGATGTTTGAATATTATTTATTAATAAAGAGAGAACCAAAGGAAAGAAAATGAACTCCTAGCACAGCATGATGGCTCCTGCCTATAATCCTAGCACTCAGGAAGGCCAAAGTGAGATGATTATTTGAGCTTAGCAGTTCAAGACCAGCCTGAGTAACAGTGAGACCCCCATCTCTACGAAAAATAGAAATATTAGGCATGGTGGCGGGCTCCTGTAGTCCCAGTTACTCAGGAGGCTGAGGCAGGAGGATCACTTGGCCCCAGGAATTGGAGGTTGCAGTGAGCTAGGATGACACACTGCACTCCACCCAAGGTAAACTAGCATTACCTGGGGTCATGAGTGCTCATAAAAGAACAATTTGTAACATTTAAAATATAAGAAGAGCCGTGGCTCAGTGTGTAGGACACCAGCCCCATATAATAAGAGTGGCAGGTTCGAACCCAGTCCTAGCCAAACTCCAACAACAACAACAAATAGCCAGGTGTGGCGGGCACCTGTAGTCCCAGCTGCTCAGAGGCTGAGGCAATAAAAGAGTGGCAGGTTCGAACCCAGTCCCAGCCAAACTCCAACAACAACAACAAAGAGCCAGGTGTGGCGGACACCTGTAGTCCCAGCTGCTCAGAGGCTGAGGCAAGAGAATCGCCTAAGCCCAGGAGTTGGAGGTTGCTGTGAGCTGTGACGCCACAGCCCTCTACCAAGGGCGACAAAGTGAAATTCTGCCTCTAAAAAAATAAAGTAAAATAAAATAAAATACAAGAAGAGATTTATTTCAAAACAGAGAATAATCCTTTTTGTGAGTAAAATTTTGAATTATGGAAAGTCCATTACACTGCCTTTATTTTTCTCAGTTAATAGCAGATCAGCAAAACTTTGTCATGGACCAAAATATTGTAATTCCAAGGTGACACTATTTAAACTTGGTTGGCATTCAAAGGCTTCCATAGTACTTTGGCCCCATCGTACTTTTCCAACTTGGATTCCACCTTACATAAATCCCTTGTCCAATTACTCTGATCTACTTCCCTTTTATTCAAACATGTCTAGCATTTTCTGCTCTTACATAAATTATGTACTCAGTCTCTAAATGGTTTTCTACTCTGCTCGGCCAAATTCAATCCGCCCTTCACCACCCAGCTGAGAATCTCTCCCTCTTTCCATACTTTCCTTATTTCTACAAAGCTCTGAACCACTCTTTTATCACTAACTAAATACTCATTGATACTAAGTATGTTGTCCCCAGAGTTTTCTGAGGACAGAGACTCAAATGCTTTAGATTATCCCTGGGAACTCCCAAAGTGACTACTTCAATTTTTGATGCCAACACTGTGGTTGGCTCTCACAGTATTTCATGGAGCATTAAAAATGCTGCTTAAAAATCCTTTTACTAATGTTAGGAATGGCATAGGTTATATTAGGACATAAGAATAGCCAGGAATGGTGGTGCACACCTGTAGTCCCAGCAACTCGGGAGGCTGAGGCAAGAGGATCACTTGAGCCAAGGTTGCTGTGAGCTATGACACCACGGGAAAAAAAAAAACAAGATAATAACTTAAAAATTATCTATATTCCTTATTACCTATATTTCTTTACAGAAAGAAGGCATTTTATTAAATTTCCTAGTTGTTTTATGGTGGTTTAAGTCAAAGTGGTCTTTTTTTCTTGCTTTATTTCTATATTGTATAATTTTCTAGTATATGCATGTATTACTTTCATAACACTTTATCTAATTTTAAAATATATGTATTTTAAATTGAGAATGCTGCTGGTTAACTTTCCCTAGTCATTAAAAAACACTTCTTTTTTAGGCTATGCATAGTGGCTCACACCTGTTATCCTTGCACTCTGGGAAGCTGAGGTAGGGGGATTGCTTGAGATCCGGAGTTCAAGACCAGCCTGAGCAAGAGTGATGCCCCATCTCTAGTAAAAATAGAAACATTAGCTCATGTGGTGATGGCATGCACCTATAGTCCCCGCTACTCTGGAGGTTGAGGCAAGAGGATTGTTTGAACCCATGAGTTTGAAGTTGCTATGAGCTATGATACCACAGCACTCCAGCCTGGCCAAGAGTGAGCCTTGGTCTCAAAATAAAAAAAAAGGCGGCGCCTGTGGCTCACTGAGTAGGGCGCCAGCCCCATATACCGAGTGTGGTAGATTTGAACCCAGCCACGGCCAAAATGCAACAAAAAATAGCCAGCATTGTGGTGGGCGCCTGTAGTCCCAGCCACTTGGGAGGCTGAGGCAAGAGAATCACCTAAGCCCAAGAGCTGGAGGTTGCTGTGAGCTGTGACGCCATAGCACTCTACCGAGGGCAAAAGAGTGAGACTCTATCTCAAAAAAAAAAAGACTAGCCAGGCATGGTAGCACAGGCCTATGGTCCCAGCTACTCGGGAGGCTGAAATAGGATCACTTGAGCCTAGGAGTTTGAGGCTGCTATAAGCTATGACACCATGGTACTCTACCCAGGGAGACAGAGTAAAACTCTGTCTCAAAAAATATATATATATATAGGATTTTCTTTAAGGTTATTAGCCTATTGCAGTACTATTTGGGTTTTTTGTTTTCCTATAAGGTACTAAAAGCAAAAGTCCAAACATACGGGTAAGAACGCATACTTTGTTCTATGAATATTCAAAATCCCATCTGAAAGACAGTGTATTCTCTCATTATTCATTCAACAAACATATGCCAAGCAACAACTCTATGTTCTGCTGCGTTAGGCAGCACGGGAAATGTCTGAAAGGAATAGGAGGAAAAGTAAGAGGCTATACACAGTCTATTAAATACATATTGCATACGTCACGCCACTTTGTATCTTGTCAGAGGAGTAAGAACGGTAACAAATATATGTGGAGCCCGGTCACTCCTCTATTAGATCTAATAGTATTTTTTCATCTGTATCCTACCATAACATTGTCATTTTACAGAACAAGAAACTAACAGTTTTTAGCAAGTAACTTGACCAAGGTAACATAGCCAGAAAAAAAAACAATATTCAAACCCAGCCTAAAAGACTTCCTTGCCTAATGAGCCTAGAAGTCTTTGCATTCTGATAAGATTCTCTCCCCTAAATAACCTTTTCTCGCAGGTGTTACTTCTATTTCTGTGTCCTTGGTGTCAAATATTACATGTATTCAATTTCACCGTACAGACATAGTGAATGGCAATGTGCTTCAACAAGGGCCCTGATAAAGTTTCTCTTGATAATCCTGTGAAAGAATAGAGAAGTAGAAACTGAAAGTAGGAACAACTGTCTGGCTTACTGACAGAAGTAGGGGAAACTACAGTATCAAAGTTCAGCCTGGTATGAAGAATCAGCCTGGTACACATATCCTAGAAAGTTGCTCAACTTTTGATCAACAGCATTTATGTATCTAAACAAAGTTAGAAAAGATAATATTTTAGAACAGTATTTCCCAAAGTGTCCCAGGGAATTTAACAGGTGTGCTCTAAAGAAAAATCTCCATTAATAGAAGGACCAATCAATTCTGTATAGAAAAAAGGTACATTAGTGGTTGCCAGGGGCTGGGGGATTAGGGGAGGAAGGAGTTAGGAGCGACTATTAATAGGTGTAACAGGTACAGTGTTTCCTTCAGGGTGGTGAAAATGTTCTGGAATTAAGACTGTTGGGGCTCGACGCCTGTAGCTCAAGCAGCTAAGGCACCAGCCATATACACCAGAGCTGGCGGGTTCAAATCCAGCCCGGGCCTGCCAAACAACAAGGACAACTATAACCAAAAAATAGCTGGGCATTGTGGCAGGCACCTGTAGTCCCAGCTACTTGGGAGGCTGAGGCAGGAGAATTGCTTAAGCCTAGGAGTGGAGGTTGCTGTGAGCTGTGATGCCACGGCACTCTATCCAGGGTGACAGCTTGAGGCTCTGTCTCAAAAAAAAAAAAAAAAAAAAAAAAGAGAATCGCTTAAGCCCAAGAGTTAGAGGTTGCTGTGAGCTGCTCTCTATTGAGAGCAACATACTGAGATTCTGTCTCAAAATAAATAAATAAAATAAAATAAAACGGTGACGCTCATGTCATGTGAATTATATCCCAATAGTTGCTAAAAAAAAGAAAGATTAAAGTATTAAGGAGAAAAGTTAGCTGAAGTTAAACAGGCTTTTCTTTCAAGAGAATTTATAGCCTTAAGTAAGCTAATGCTAAGCGATTCTATGTCAACTTTACTACTTTATAGCTGCTGTCTCTGTTCCTTTTCTTTCTTTCTTTTCTTTTTTGTGGGGACAGCGTCTCACTCTGTCACCCAGGCTAGAGTGCAGTGGCATCATGATAGCTCACTGCAATCTCAAACTCCTTACTTCTACCTCTAGAAGTAGCCTCAGACTCCCAGGTTGCTAGGACTAAGGTGCGAGCCACTGTGTCCAGCTAACCACTTTTCCATTGTTTAGAGGGATGAAGCCTCACGCTTGCTCAGACCAGTCATGAACTCCTGATCCCACACAATCCTCCCGCCTCAGCCTCCCAGAGTGCTAGGTTATATGCATGAGCCCCGCCGGGCCTGTTTCACTGTAAACAGCACACCACTGACTCCTAAACCTGCACCGAATTACACGATCACCCTAACTATGTACACCCGGTCCCCACAAACAGGACTGAGTCCCTCAGACACATCTGATCCTGCTGCGGGTCCACAGAGCACGCCTGAAACATCGCACTCAATGGCAGAATGAAGGCGCAAGGTCAAGAAATCCATTATGTCTGAATTTTGAGCTAAGGAGACTAAATTAATCCTTCAGGAATGGAGAGATTGGATTCAAAAATACACTATTGAGAATTTTTAGAATAATATGCTGCCAGTGTTGCTACTATTCTAGCGGGTACATTAAAATTACATAAGTATTAAACAAATAACAAACCCAAGACCGCAAATCAAACAGACACAAAAGGCTTAAACACACCCCTTAAAAAGTAAGAGCAGGTGCGTATGGGGGAATGACGCAGACTCGGGGGGCCTCTGAATTGACAATAAAAATGATAAATCAAGGCCGGGCGAGGTGGCTCACACCTGTAATCCCAGCACTCTGGGAGGCCGAGGCGGGTGGATCGCCACCTACACAGCTGAACTTGTCTTCTACGTATGCAAGAACACCCACAAAAGGCCTGGCAGACGTAAAGAAAGAGCTAAACGGGTGTGAGCTCCTACCGTTACTGTTTTAATTACTGGTTTCTTACTCTCTGAATTATCAGGAAAAATTAGCAGAATGCAGAAGAACATCGTCCTCACCTGTCGGCTGCACTCCCTGGTTGTACTTCCTTCACAAAGATATCAACTTCCCCCAAATTCTGTCTTCTAAGGGCCACCACGCTAAATCCAAGGCCACCAGTTGAAGGTCGTTCTATATCTATATATTCAATTTGCCGGCCCTAGTGAAGGGGGATTAAAACAAAAGTCAGTGATGTACATTTAAACAACAGGTGCTTCCTGCAGAGCTGAGATGGCTCAGACAGAAGCAGCTTCTCCTAAGGCGTCTCTCTGGAACCACATAAGCTCAGCATTCCAGGAATGAATTATTCTCAGAAATGCTCTCACGTGATTGTTTTCAGGAGAATGTAAGACAGCGTGCAGTGTTCTGCCACCACAGGAACTCAGAGGCATTTTCACACTTCGTTCACCTCCTGAGGTGACTTCCAAGCTAGATGCAAACTCCTAAAAAAAATGCCTATTCCCACATTAAATTCTAAATTACTTTTTACGTTAAATTTCCCTAAATATTCTTGATGCAAAAGACATTTTTAAATAAGGAAAATAAATTAGATATGTTAAAAATATTAATCGTTGGCTCGGCGCCTGTGGCTCAAGCGGCTAAGGTGCCAGCCATATACACCTGAGCTGGCAGGTTCAAATCCAGCCTGGGCCCGCCAAACAACAATGATAGCTACAACCAAAAAACAGCCGGGCATCTGTAGTCCCAGCTACTTGGGAGGCAGAGGCAGGAGAATCACTTCAGCCCAGGAGTTGGAGGTTGCTGTGAGCTGTGATGCCATAGCACTCTACCCAGGGCAACAGCTTGAGGCTGTCTCAAAAAAAAAAAAGGGCAGCGCCTGTGGCTCAAAGGAGTAGGGTGCCAGCCCCGTATGCTGGAGGTGGCAGGTTCAAACCCAGCCCTGGCCAAAAACCACAAAAACAAAATAAAAAAAATAGCTGGGAGTGTGGCAAGTACCCATAGTCTCAGCTACTTGAGAAGCTAAGACAAAAGAATTGCTTAAGCCCAAGAGTCAGAGGTTGCTGTGAGCTGTGATGCCACAGGACTCTACCCAGGGTGACAGCTTGAGATTCTGTCTCAAAAAAATAAATATCTTTCCTTACAAGAACAGAGATATGGCTTGGCACAGGAGAATCACTTAAGCCTGGAGTTAGAGGTTGCTGTGAGCTGTGATGCAAAAGCACTCTACAGAGGGTGACGTAGTAAGACTCTGTCTCAAAAAAAAAAAAAAAAAAAACCAAATAAAATAAAAGAAAGAAGAAAAAGGAATAGAGATGGGTCTAGTTGGAGTCACCATCTAAAAACTTTCCTTACCACATATGTGGATATTTTCCTGATTTTATTTTAACACAATGAGTTTCTAATACACAAGTTAAAAAATGGAATCAATTCTTCCTATCAATATGAAAACATGAGCAAGAAAAATACAGAGCAACACATTTTATGGCAAAAAGAATGAATATGGTTTTCTGTTTTAACCTAAACATGCAAAATGAAACTAAATGTTAACCACGACAAGGTACAACTTTACCTGAGCCATCTGTTGAATGATTGAGTTGAATTCCTCATTTCCCAGCTTCGGGGTCCAAGGAAATAACCCAGATACAGTCAAGTTATGAGAGGGCCTGCTGGCCTTTCCATCACTGGTGGAACCATCTGTGAACACCAACAAACCTTTCCTCGAAAAATCAAAGTTGGTTGAACAATCTGAGGGTACATGGCTGAGCTGTTAGAGGGAAAAACAAAAGATTCATTAAGAGAAATCTGCAAAGAAGTAATTATTTCTACTTACTAAATATTATATTTTGCCCGTTACATGAATAATTTACATGTAAAATACATATATGTGAAAAAAATAATCTGTGTTCACAAGACTAGAAATTTTTAATTTAGCATTGCACAAAAATGTTCAACAGCTTAAAATCTGTTCTTGTTTCCTATCTTATACCACTACCCCAATTAACAGCAGCAACATTAACATCTCATTACACGACATACATAGTGCAGTGTATTGAGACGTTAATACATTGATCTGTATGTTTCCACGTGGGGGGCCACAAAAGAGGCATGGGTCATGTACAGCAATGATAGTAGTTACTGAGCGCTTGCTGGGAGCTAAGCAACGTACCGAGTTACATGTGTTACCATTTAATCCTTACAATAGTCTGATGAGGTCTCATAACTCTATTCTGTAAACTGAAGCACATAAGGATTAAGTAATGTGCCCAAATTAGCAGCAAGAGAGTCGCAGAACCACTTAAATGTCAGTAGAAAGGAGAATCCAGTAATCAGGGGGTGTAAGAATCTTAAAACATTGTTACTATTAACATAGTGAAATCAAGATAACATTAAGAATAAGTGTTACTGGGCGGCACCTGTGGCTCAGTGAGTAGGGCACTGACCCCATATACCGAGGGTGGCAGGTTCAAACCCAGCTCCGGCCAAACTGCAATAAAAGAAATAGCCGGGCGTTGTGCTGGGCGCCTGTGGTCCCAGCTGCTTGGGAGGCTGAGGCAAGAGAAATCACCTAAGCCCAGGAGCTGGAGGTTGCTGTGAGCTGTGTGACACCACGGCACTCTGCCGAGGGTGATAAAGTGAGACTCTGTCTCTACAAAAAAAAAAAAGAGTAAGTGTTATTAAGACCTCAAGGAGTAGGGTCCCATATCCCGGAGGTGGTGGGTCCAAACACGGCCTGGGGTGGCACCTATGGCTCAAGGAGTAGGGCACCAGCCCCAAATACCGGGGGTGGCGGGTTCAAGCCCGGCCCCGGTCAAAACTGCAAAAAAAAAAAAAAAAAAATCCGGCCCCAGCCAAAAACAGCAAAAAAAAAAAAAAGAAGAAGAAAGAAAAAAATAGACCTCATAGAAAAAAAAAATCAATATTCTCTAGCTACTAGGACATTACAGTTCAATGAATAAAATATCGCCATGCACATAACCACCACAAACTACACAAATATAGAAGATCCTTACTATGGAGTGGTTAGTTAAATCAACTCGGTCTAGTAAGACTATCAGAGCTTTACTGGCCTTTGCTAATTTCAGTTACTATCAGAAGCATTCGCTCCTGCAATATGGGATCAATTCTATGACCAGCGAGTGTACAGAGCTATCCTTCAGTATGGGGAAGGGGCTAGGCTGGACATGATGGCTCGTGCACACTTTGGGAAGCCAAACTTGGAGGCCAGCTTGAGCCCAGGAGTTTGAGACCAGTCTAGGCAACACAGCAAGACCTTTGTCTCTACAAATTTTTGTTAAAAAATTAGCCAGATGTGGTGGTGAGCACTTATAGTCCCAGCTACGCAAGAGGCTGAGCTACTTGCTTGCGCTCAGGGGTTCATGGTTGCAGTGAGCTGGCACTGTACGTCAGCCTGGGCAACAGAGGGAAACCCTGTCTCAAAAAAGAAGAAAAAAAAATTCTAGCCTAAAGGAAAAAATTCACAGACCGGACCTATACCATATGTACATATCAATACAGCAGGCCCAGTTCCTTATGCTCACCACCTCTATCCGTTGACCAGTTTGTTACAGTCCTTTGGGTTGTCAACCTACAGAGGTTCTACTATACTTAATGGGCAGGCATATTTGGTTTTTCAGCTCACAGCTTTTTTTCCCCCAATTTTTTTAATGTTACTTATTAAGAATTCTGCTAAATAATCTCCATTACATTTAAAATTCTGCCTAAACTGAATAGCTACTATTCAAGCTTAGCTTCCAAAAGAGATAGTTTTAAAGCAATTTGCAGCTGGGCATGGTGACTCATGCCTGTAATCCTAGCACTCTGGGAGGCTGAGGTAGGCAGATCACTTGAGCTCAGGAATTTGAGACCTGCCTAAGCAAGAGAGAGACCCAGTACCTACCAAAAATAGAAAAATTAGCTGGGCATTGTGGCGGGTGCCTATAGTCACAGCTACTTGGGAGGCTGAGGCAGGAAGATTGCTTGAACCCGAGAATTTGAGATGAGCTGGGCTAACACCATGGCACTGTAGCCTGGGGCAACAGAGTGAAATTCAAAAAAAAAAACAAAAACAAAAACTAATTTTCCATTCCTGACCCCAAAACACAGAACTCAAGACGATAGTTAAAACTATGAATTTGCATCACTGTTAGGGTATATTCAGAGCCTGCAGAGTCTTGGCAGTAAGGTCTGGGCACCCGAGGAAAACACAGAGTATTAAACACCAAGTACGGCCCCTTCAGGGAGGGTCTCATCAGAACACCCAGGGTGATGAGAAAACAAAGAGATGCAGGAATAATGTTTTACAAGGGCAAGATCACTCTTTGCCAGATAAGCACTCATAGGGAAAACGTACAGTACTTACATTACACATTATTTTATAACTTTAAAGAAAACGTTCAGAATTCTCAAAGTATCTGATTTTTACTTACTTTACTTACTTTTATTAATGAATGCATGACAGGGTCGTACTGTCAACCAGGCTGGAGTGTAGGGGGACAATTACAGTTCCAGCCTCAGACTGCTGGACTTAAGGCCATCCTCCAACCTCAGCCTCCCACGTAGCTGGGACTACAAGCACATACCACCACACTCAGATAATTTTTTTGTTTGTTTGTTTTGTTTTTTAAAGACAGAGTCTCATTTTATCGCCCTAGGTAGAGTGCCATGGCATCACAGCTCACAGCAACCTCCAACTCTTGGGCTTAGGCAATTCTCTTGCTTCAGCCTCCCAAACAGCTGGGACTACAGGTGCCCACCACAACGCCCGGCTATTTTTTGTTTTTGCAGTTCAGCTAGGGCCAGGCTTGAACCTGCTACCCTCGGTATATGGGGCCGGCGCCCTACTCGCTGAGCCACAGGCGCCGCCCCAGATAATTTTTTTATTTTTGTAGAGTTTGACTACAGTGCCCAGGTTGGTCTTGAACTGCTGGGCTCAAGTGATCCTCTCAAAGGATTATAGGCATGAGCCCTCACACACGAGCCAAGTACAAAATGATATTCTAAAGCCAAATACGAAATTATTAACATTTTAAAATCATCCATGCTAATGTTCCCCACAGGTTACAAGTCCTTATACAGTCTCTTTGCTGAACTCGGAATCCTTAATAATTCTGTCTCTCCTTGCTGGCCAGAACACAGCGTGTGACGCCAGCTGAGCAACTCACCTGCCCCTTCAGCTGCTTGACGGACTGTTGCAGGGTCAGGATCTGGTTGAATAGCGGACTCCTCAGCGTCTCGTAAAGCAGAGACAGCTTCTCATTCTGCGACGTGTCTCCCTTCTCCCACAGCTTCCCTTTCAGGCGATCCAGGACCTGAAGCACCTGCACTTTATCTTGGTTGAAGAAGGACAGTTGGGGTCAAAGTTAAATCCCATCTGACATTCCCTTTTTTCATCATTAATTCATTTAATGCTAGAATCACGTGTCTCATGTACCTGTAGCAGGATTTTCAGGCATTTTGAATTCTTCTCTTCGATCACTTTTAAAGAAACCTAGAGAAAATTTAAAAATACAACACAAATAAATGATGTTCGAAACGATGGACAGGCTAATGACCCTGCTCTAATCTCTGTATGTGTCAAAACATCACTCTGTACTTCATAAATATGTAAAATTATGACGCAAAAACTAAAAAAATTTAAAAACAAAATAACGTAGAAGACAACTTCCATTAGTATACACATGTCTAGAGCCCAATATAACATTAAAGAAAATCCTAACATGTTCTCCATCAAAAGACTCCACTCTATGAAATTCAAATTAAAACCACAATCAAAAAAAAAAAAAAAACCACAATCAGATGCTGCTACAGAGCCACTAAGATGACTAAAACTAATAAACAAAACTGATGATACTAAGTGTCGCAGACAAGCCTGTGAAGCTTCTGGAACTGTCCTACGGTGCTAGTAGGAATGTAAAATAATACAGCCCCTTTGGAGAATTGTTTAGTGATTTCTCAAAGTTAAAAATATAGTTACTATCTGACTCAACACTTTCACTCATACCTACTTACCCAAGAGAAAGGAAAATTTATGCTTGGCACCAGAAAATCTATGCTCACAAAAAACCCTGTATATAAAAGCTCATAAAATTTTTCTTTTTTTTGAGACAGAATCTCACTTTGTCACCCTCGGTAGAGTGCAGTGACATCATAGCTCACAGCAACCTCAAACTCGGGCTCAAGCAATTCTCCTGCCTCAACTTCCCAAGGAGCTGGGATTACAGGCACTCACCACAATGCTCAGCTATTTTTAGAGACAGGGTTTTGCTCTGACTCAGGCTGGTCTCGAAACCATGAGCTAGGACAACCCACTCACCTGGCCCGGAATTTTTATTTATAAAAGTCCCAAACTAAGGGCGTTGCCTGTGGCTCAGAAGGTAGGGCGCCAGCCCCATATATCAAGGGTGGCGGGTTCAAAGCTGGCCTCAGCCAACCTGCAAAAAATAAATAGCCGGGTGTTGTGGCGGGCACCTGCAGACCCAGCTACTCGGGAGGCTGAGGCAGGAGTTGGAGGTTGCTGCGAGCTGTGATGCCACGTCACGCTACCAAGGGCCATAGAATGAGACTCTGTCTCTACCAAAAAAAAAAAAAAAATCCCAAACTAGAAAAACCCAAATGTCCAATAATAGATGAGTAAACAAATAATGGTAGATAGATATAATATTTAGAAATAAAGGGAAAACTACAAAACTACAAATACACAAAACAAGGATAAATCTCAAAAATGGTATGTTGAGAAAAAGAAACCTCGCCCCCCCCCCAAAAAATATACAAACTATATGATTCCATTCATGTGAAATTCAAGAAGTGACAAACCAATCCCTAATTACAGATTAATTTATCCAGATAGGGTGGAAGGGAGCTAACTGGTAACAAGGTTCAGGACCTGCTACCCCGGAACATGGCCCCTTGGCATGCTGAGTATTTTAAACTGAAGGAATCAGCAGGTGCAGGCAGGACCTCCCCTGAAGCAGGTCATAACATCCTCATGAGACAGGTGCCCTCCTACACCCCGAGGACAGGAGCAGCTCTGTTACCAAACACAGAGGGACACCAGGAGGGGTCTGAACACACAGGCCTTACCAAGTTTCTCTCGTCACCACCCTAAGCTCACACCCTTCTCCGTACTACCCATTTCCCCTCAACTCCCCACTCTTCATCCAACCTAATGTTAAAATGCTCAGATTTAACTGTTTCTTTGAGTCTTCATTTCCTTATGAAGGCTCACGTATCATATAAAACGTTCATCCATTTACATGCTTTTCTCTTATTAATCTATCTTTTATTACAGGGCCCCCGTCAAGAACTTAGAAGGGCAGAAAGTGAAGATATTTTCCTACAGTGGGACAGGGATGAAGGGAGCTTGGTGGAATGATGGAAATGTTCCGTTTTGAAGGGGGACTGATCCAGGGGTGTCCAATCTTTTTCTCTTTAAAGGCAGAATGCCTCATGACTTTGTGTGTCATCCCTGCACAGAGACCATGCTGACCTTCTTTATATCTTTCCAATTTTAGTACATGTGCTGCCAAACCGAGCACAGCCTTTTTCTTCCCTGCTGCACTTTGGAAGGGGCAGCGCTGGGCCACATGTTAAATAAACAAACACTAACGAAAGTGGATGAGCAAAGGTCCGCGCATAATTTTCACAACATCCAACACCACAGATAAGCAAAACAGGCCTCAAAAAATCCACATGCAGCCTTCACCCCTGCTTACACAGACGCATACTTTTATCAAAATCCACTGAAAAAAATCCTTTTATCATAAGCACATTTGCATTAGATTGTTTATTGCAGCTCAATTTACAATCGCCAAGATGTAAAAACAAGCTAAACGCCTACCAACCCAGGAATGGATTAACAAGCTGTGATATACGTATACCATGGAATACTATTCATCCATTACAAAAGACGGAGACTTTAGGGCGGTACCTGTAGCTTAGTGGGTAGGGTGCCGGCCCCAATTACTGAAGGTGGCGGGTTTGAACCCGGCCCCTGCCAGCTAAAACACCAGTGGCAACTGCAACAAAAAATAGACGGGCGGGCGCCTGTACTCCCAGCTCCTCGGGAGGCTGAGGCAAGAGAATCGCTTGGGCCCAAGAGTTTGAGGTTGCTGTGAGCTGTGATACCACAGCACTCTACCAAGGGCAAAATGGTGAGACTCTCTCTCAAAATAAATAAACAATAATAAAAGTCAATAAGGAGGCCAGGCACGGTTGCTCACACTTGTAATCCCAGCACTTGGATTGATTGAGCTCACAGGTTCCAGACCAGCCTGAGCCAGAGTGAGACCTCGTCTCTAAACATAGCCAGGCACTGGGGCGGACGCTTGTAGTCCCAGCTACTTGGGAGGCTGAGGAGCCCACGAGTTTGGGGTTGCTGTGAGCTATGACGTTACAGCACTCTACTGAGGGAGACAAAGTGAGACTCTGTCTCAAAAACAAAAGAAGTCAGTAAGAGATGTCCCTGCATTGATAAAAGATCCAGGTTGTCCATTCAAATATCACTGAGTTCAATGGGAACTACCCAAAGCCAGGAACGCTTCTGCTACACTCAGCATCTCAACCCTGCAACCTCGACAGCCATCGAGTGACGGGAGTGACAAAAGGGCTGTCCCAGAGACTGTAACAGCCAGTGACGGGAGTAAAAGAAGGGCGGTCTCAGAGACTCTCTAATATCCAGTAGAAGAGTTAACAGAAGGGCAGTCAGAGACCCCTGCCCTCTTACATAGCAGCGTGCAGCCCCAAAAGACTGCAAGGGCGTCTCGGTGGTCATTAACACATCAACCTCTCTAGATCAAAGAACGCAAGCTACAATAATAAGATGCCATTTTGTACTATCAAATGTTAATCTGACATTTATTACTTCATTAGAGATTAATAATACCTTATACTCCAGATGTCATGGAAAAATAGGTAGGACTATAAATTTGTACAGTCTTTCAGGACAACTTAGCAGTATCAACGTATCAATGTTTTGTTTTGTTTTTTGTAGAGACAGTCTCACTTTTTCGCCCTTGGTAGAGTGCCGTGGCGTCACAGCTCACAGCAACCTCCAACTCCTGGGCTTAGGCAATTCTCTTGCCTCAGCCTCCTGAGTAGCTGGGACTACAGGCGCCCGCCACAATGCCTGGCTATTTTTCTGTTTTGCAGTTCGGGCAAGGCCGGGTTTGAACACGCCACCTTCGGTATATGGGGCCACCGCCCTCAATGTATCAATGTTGAATTTATATCCTGTTTTACTCAGATTTTCTACTTCTGAGTGTCTCTCCTAAAACAATACTTGTAAAAGGGCACAAAACTGTAAATGTAAGGGTATTTATTGCATTTTTAATAGCAAAACTCCTGGAAAAATTAAATTATCAAAAGCAATCCAGCCAGGCACAGTGGCTCACATCTACAATTCCAGCACCCTTTGGGAGGCCGAGAGAGGAGGATTGCTTGAGGCCAGGAGTCCGAGATCAACCTGAGCAACATAGCAAGGCCCTGTCTTCACAAAAAGAATAACAAAAATTAGCTGGGCATGGTGGAGTGAGCCTGTAGTCCCAGCTATTTGGGAGGCTGAGGCAGGAGGATCTCCTAAACCTAGAAGTTTGAGGTTGCAGTGAGCGACGATGATGCCTTTATACTCCAGCCCAAGCAACAGAAGGAGACTCTCCAAAAAAATAAAAACCCACCAAAATTAGTCATTAAAATAACAAAGCAGGTCTGAAAGTGCTGAAAGAGACTGAGGGGGACAGTTAAGAGTAAGCCTATAGCTCACCCCTTTAGCTAAGGGATTCCTTGCAGACCTCGCCAACACACTATTAATAGGTAAGAGAATCTCTTAATTCTCTCTGATTTTAAAATGCAGGATATATCTGGTCTGTTCTAACTGCTTTTGGTAAATAATCTGAGAATTTGCAGATTCATGGGGCACAGATAGCTGGAAAACAGGAAAGAATCACAGACATTTCCTACTGTGTAACTAATGGAGTATAGAACCAGGGATACCCAAGACAGAAAAGCCTTCCTTTAGGAAAAACGCTTCTGTACCTATCTTTCAGAACATTTTTTTGTTACCCTAAAACAAACCAACAAAAAAGTGTCCTCAGGCTGAATTTTACTTCTGTAAACAAATTAAGAACTGCAGAAACGTAAAGGATTTCATGGCGACCCATATATCACAGATGTGAGTATTTCAGGCACTTGATAACACGTGGCTAACGTGAAAGAAAGTGACCTTCAGCCCCCCGTGGGTGGGGGCTCGGCAGGAAGGAATGCTGCTCATCTGCGCCGGGCTGAGGCTGCAGCCTCTGAAGCGTGAGGCCTGAGCCCTGACGGTTCACACTGGTGCTCGCTCCGACAATCCAACTCTTGTGTGAACACGGGAAAGCTGGCCAAGGTACACAACCGAAGGAGGGAAACGAGTTTCAGAGTCTGTGCATCATTTTCACAGTTTTGTAAGAAAAGAAAGTATGCCCAAGTTTCTAGAAAAAGATTTAGAAAGGCGGTCAATTTAGTAAGAGTGAATTCTTCAAGAAAGTACAGGGTGTCCCAAAAGTTGTCTCTCAGGTCGCCATACAGAGGGAAAATGGGTAATTGTAGTGAAACGTACTTTTATTTACAAAATATTCATTACAAAATTTGACAAAATATTTACAAAATATTCCCTAGGAGTGGGCTACCTCTTTGTAAAATCTGTAAGGAATATTTTGTAAATAAAGGTACATTTAACTACAATTTCCCATTTTCGCTCTGTATGGTGACTTTAAGGACATGCTGTAAAAATGAGGCTGAATTACACTTAGCACTCTGGGAAGCCCAGGCAGGAGGATTGCCTGAGCTCAGGAGTTCAAGACCAGACTGAGCGAGAGTGAGACCCCATCTCTACTAAAAAACTGAAATAGTAGCTGGGCGTGGTGACACACACCTGTGGTCCCATCTACTTGGGAGGCAGAGGCAGGAGGATCACTTGAGCCCAAGAGTTTCAGGTTGCTGTGAGCTATGATGCCACAGTACTCTACCTAGGGCCACAGAGTAAGACTCTGTCTCAAAAACATAAAGTAAAATGATCAACTTTTCAAAAATCTGAGAACTTTTTACTTCACAAATTTGGGTGCTGTTTGAATTTATTTTATTTAGTTAGTTAGTTATTTAGAGACAGTCTCACTTTGTCGTCCTCGGCAGGTGCTGTGGTGGCAGCTCACATCAACCTCTAGCTCCTCAGCTTAGGCGATTCCCTTGTCTCAGCCTCCCAAGTAGCTGGGACTACAGGCGCCCGCCACAACGCCCGGCTACTTTTTATTGTTGTTGCAGTTTGGCCGGGGCTGGGTTTGATCCCGCCACCCTCGCGGCCAGTGCCCTACCCACTGAGCCACAGGCGCTGCCCTGCTGTTGGAATTTATTTAAACAGCATGTATTGATTCTGTAATTTAACAAATGGCAAAAGTGACCAAAAATGATAGCTCGATGGCCTAAGAAAGCAAGACAGATAAGATACATTAAAACAGCACAATGGGCTCGGCATCTGTGGCTCAAGCAGCTAAGGCACCAGCCACATACACCTGAACTGGGAGGTTCAAATCGAGCCTGCGTGGTCAAACAACGATGATGGCTGCAACTAAAAAATAGCCGGGCGTTGTGGCGGGCACCTGTGGTCCCAGCTACTTGGGAGGCAGAGGCAGGAGACTCGCTTGAGCCCAAGAATTGGAGGTTGCTGTGAGCTGTGACGCCACAACACTACCCAGGGTGACAGCTTGAGGCTCTGTCTCCAAAAAAAACCATAACACAACGGGATAATCACACACACACACCATAGCACAGGTACATGACAAGTAGTAAAAGAAATCATAAAGGGACAGAGACAGGTCCCCTGCCTCAAAAGTTTGGGAATGGTAGCGTAAGAAGACTTTACAAACCTCCCTCATGGCAACAGAAAAAGAATGGGGTGAAAGAGTAAAAGTGGAGTGACCATTAGTCATCATTTGCCCAAGACAGCCTCAAGTCTCAGTCCACCCAGCCTGGTCACTGTCAGCGTGTCCTGGGTCAAACAGAGCTACCCAAGACAGCAGTCCCCACAGTTTAACATGCATCTGACACACTGCAGAGCCTGTTAAATACAACCTGCAGAGCCCCGGCTGTTGCTGCTAGCCCAGAGATGCCAACTGAAGACCCACGGCAAACAGAGGTAGAAGTACCTGACTTGCTGTGATAATAACTAGTTCAAAAGGACCTACCGTAGCATTTCCAGAAGCAGCAGAAGGGGGAAAAAAGGTGACATCACTGCTACTGCAAGTGTGGACTGCAAATTTATGCTTGGTACACAACAAGGTGAGTCCCAAAGGTAGAAACAAGCAT
This sequence comes from Perodicticus potto, assembly GCA_963574655.1. Classification (NCBI taxonomy): domain Eukaryota; kingdom Metazoa; phylum Chordata; class Mammalia; order Primates; family Lorisidae; genus Perodicticus; species Perodicticus potto. Next base: position 13,706 of record CAUYRH010069755.1, on the reverse strand, counting down.
TAGAAATCTTCCTGCAATATGGTAAATCACGCTATGACACCTAACAATGAAAAACTTGAATTTATATTTTATATGTGTTTTTAAAATTTCTTTGTCCTAATAATTTATTTTATAAAAATATCAGTCATTGAAAGATTGAGGAGGGGGGAACCAGATCCTTCATCACTCATAGTTGGGGAGATTACTTTGAAAGGATTCTTGTTGGCTCGGTGCCTGTAGCTCCGCAGCTAAGGCGCCAGTCACATACACCAAAACTGGTGGGTTCAAATCCAGCCAACACCCAACAAACAACAATGACTACTACAATAAAACAAATAGCTGGGTGTTGTGGCAGGCACCTGTAGTCCCAGCTATTGGGAGCCTGAGGCAAGAGAAGTTGCTGTGAGCTGTGATGCCACAGCACTCTACCCAGGGCAATAGCTTGAGGCTCTATCTCAAAAAATAAAAAGAGGCTCGGCGCCTGTGGCTCAAGCAGCTAAGGCGCCAGCCACATACACCTGAGCTGACAGGTTCGAATCCAGCCCAGGCCCGCCAAACAACAATGAGGGCTGCAACAAAAAAGAGCTGGACGTTGTAGCAGACGCTTGTAGTCCCAGCTACTTGGGAGACAGAGGCAGGAGAATTGCTTGAGCCCAGGGTTTAGAGGTTGCTGTGAGCTGTGATGCCACAGCACTCTACCCAGGGCGAAAGCTTGAGGCTCTGTCTCCAAAAAAAAAAAAAAAGAAAACAAAAGAAAGGATTCCTATAAATAACGCTAAGCAGAAGTAGGCAACAGGAAGTAATTAAAGGCTTTTAAGTAAGAAGTATTGAGTACAGACTTCTATTTTAAAAAGGCAATTCTGATAATAATACAGATTAGTGATCTTCAAACTTTTTTAAACACATATTCCCATCAGTAAAAACATGTTGACTATACACCTCGATTTATTTTTTTTATAACTATACACACTACTATACAAACACACCATAAACATTTTAAAACATACATAAAATAGAAACTTCACAGAAGTAAAAATTAAAAAGTAAAGCTTTACTGTCATCTCCCTACCAGCCCAATGCATCATCCCGCACATTTGGAAAACTGTGGTAGGGATTAAGGGTAGGATTAAGGGTAGAAACTAGATGCCCGTCCAACTGTCTGACTCACGTTTACGAAGGCTAAACTGTGTCCACAAAGCAGGCTGGGAAATTCCCACAATTCCATGGTGTTAGGTAATATCTAGGGAAGGGGCCTAAAGCTTTACGATCACGTGACAAGAGCAGAAACACAGAAACCTGACGACCTGACACCCAGCAGCAGCACTCAGGCTGAGTGGAAGCCGCCTCACACTCAGGATGTCATAGGGATAAAGAAGGGGAATACTCGGCTCAGCACCTGTGGCTCAGCGGGCTAAGGCGCCAGCCATGTACACCTGAGCTGGTGGGTTCGAATCCAGCCCGGGGCCCACCAAACAACAATGACGGCTGCAACCAAAAAATGGCCGGGCGTTGTGGCAGGCGCTTGTAGTCCCAGCTACTTGGGAGGCGGAGGCAGGAGACTCGCTTGAGCCCAGGAATTGGAGGTTGCTGTGATGCCACGGCACTCTATCCAGGGGGACAGCTTGAGGCTCTGTCTCAAAAAAAAAAGAAGGGGAATACTCTAACTTGTCGTAGTTAGGCTACCTGCAATCGGTCATAGCCCAGATGGGTTTTTTTCTTTTTTTTTTTTTGTAGTTTGTTTTGTCTAGGACTGGGTTTGAACCCGCCACCCTCAGTATATGGGGCTGGCGCCCTACTCCTTTCAGCCTCAGGTGCTGCCCCAGCCCAGATGTTTTTATAAGAGAGGGAGTCTCACTGTGTTGTCCAGGCTAGCCTGGAACTCTTCTCCTCAAGCCATCCTTCTGCCTCAGCCTCCTGAGTAGCTGGGATTAGACATGAGCCACAGTGCTGGACAGGCTAGACATTAAAATGGCACAACAAACTGAGCACAGTGCTCGCGCCTGTAATCCCAGCACTCTGGGAGGCCAAAGCGGGTGGATTGCCTGAGTGAGCTCATGAGTTCAAGACCAGCCTGAGCCAGGGTGAGACCCCCATCTCTAAAAAAATAGCCGAGCCATCTGTTGTCCCAGCTATTTGGGAGGCTGAGGCAAGAGAATCACTTAAGCCCAAGGGTTTGTGATTGCTGTGAGCTGTGATGACACAGCACTCTACCAGGAGCGACGAAGTGAGACTCTGTCTCAAATTAAAAAAAAAAAAGAAAGAAAAATAATTAAAATAAATAAAAATGGCTTAGCGCCTATAGCTCAAGCAGCTAAAGCACCAGCCACATACACTAGAGATGGCGGGTTTGAATCTAGCCTGGGCCTGCCAATCAACAATGACAACTACAACCAAAAAATAGCGGGCTGTTGTGGTGTTGTAGTCCCAGCTACTTGGGAGGCTTAAGCAAGAGAATCACTCAACCCCAGGAGTTAGAGGTTGCTGTGAGCTGTGATGGCATGGCACCCTACCAAGGTGACAGCTTGAGGCTCTGTCTCAAAAAAAAACAAATAAAATAAAATAAAAAAAAATAAATACAAAGCCACAGTGTACCCGTCCTTATGGTTGTTCTGCCCCAAAGCACAGGAAGTTTATCATGCTCAGCAGCTTCCCCTACATTACTGATCCAGAGATTTTGTGCCACATATTTTTCATATCTGGTTCAATTGAAGGAGAATTTAACTGAAGGACATTATTACAATGTTGTGGCTTTTTGGGGGGGGGAGACAGAGTTTCACTTCATCGCCCTCGGTAGAGTGCTGTAGCGTCACAGCTCACAGTAACCTCCAACTCCTGGGCTTAGGCGATTCTCTTGCCTCAGCCTCCCGAGTAGCTGGGACTACAGGCGCCTACCACAACACTTGGCTGTCTTTTTGTTGCAGTTTGGACGGGAAGGGGGTTTGAACCCGTCACCCTCTGTATACGGGGCCAGTGCCCTACCACAGAGCCACAGGCACCGCCCATGTTGTGGCTTTTTTAAACCCATGTCTTAGCCAATGCCAATTAATGGAACACTTGTAAAAAGTTGATGAGAGATCAAAATTTAAATTTCTAAGTGGAGGGAACTTATTGAAAAGACTAACCTCCTCAGATTAAGAATTTAGGCAAATTAAATACCCCGAGAAACACACTTTCAGACTCTAAGAAGCTCAGAAGAATGTAACTCCCCACCAATTGAATGAGACATACAATAAGTCTTGTTCCTATTGGGAGGCAATAATCACTGGCAATCTCTTTGGGAAAGCAAAGGAATTCAGCCTTTAACTGCACAGGTGAATCGAGCAGGCAACAAGTAGATAGAGGGTAACTTCCCAATGGAGCTTTCCCAGAGCTCACTGAACCAGGGATTTTTAAGCATCAATGAGCTAGTAAGTGCCAATGAAGTCATGATTGAAGTCATGATTAGTCAACTTTTGGCAGAAGGCTCGCGCCTATAATCCCAGCTAGCACTCTGGGAGGACGAGGTGGGCGGACTGTTTAAGCTCTCGAATTCGAAACCAGCCTGAGAAAGAAACACACACACACACTTACACACACACACACACATACACACATACACACACCTGTCACTACTAAAAACAGAAAAACCGAGGCAAGAGGACTGCTTGAGCCCAAGAGTTGGAGGCTGATGCCACAGCACTCTATCCAGGGCGACAGCTAGAGACCCTGTTTCAAAAAAAAAATAAAAGGAGGGCGGCGCCTGTGGCTTAAAGGAGTAGGACGTCAGCCCCATATGCCAGAGGTAGCAGGTTCAAACCCAGCCCCGTCCAAAAACTGCAAGAAATGAATAAATAAATAAATAAATAAATAAAAGGAAAGGAAAAAAAAAAGACATTACTCAAAAACCAAAGCCCATGAGCAGCTTTAAGCCTCTCGCTACCCTCGGAGTGCAGAGCTTGGGATGTATCTAATTACTATACCTTTGTCCTCAAAGCTCAGCCTCTAGGAGCTACTGATTAAATCAAAAATACTCTCCGAGCCAAAGAGCAAGGATGACTATCTCCTCCAGGGCTCCAGATAAACACATTTGCTGCCAGGCAAATGCAAATTCAAGTCAGGCGTCCTAGCCTTCTCTTCCCACAAAATGGCCAAGGCCTTTTCAAAACCCTTTACACATGGAAATACTGTATTTTTGACCACTGACAAAATAGTACATCCCTGGAATTTTAGAAACAGGTAAATTTCATAACAATCTTGATATCACATTATGGGCCCGTATGCCTAAGCCTAGATAGACTGTTTAAGTCTACCTGGCACTGAATATTCAAAAATCTAGAAATCAAAGTTTAAAGACACCATGTTAAACTCGGAAGCAGAACTGAAAATTACATCAGTTTTCCAGAATAATTCATTTCCCTGAATACTAATTTTCCCATTGAACTATACAAAGTTAATGAATGCATATCAATATTCTGTCTGTAACTCGGTCACTTTTGTATGAACATAGTTAACCTGCTTTGTGATCACTTCTCAATTCCTGTTGGTGGCAGTTTTCTCCAATGAGCACAAAAAACTAAATCTGAGCAATTTTCACATTGATGGACCTCTGATTATATATCTAATCCCTTCCAAAAAGACCTGGGCATACACATTCTTTACCAATGATTAGTTTCCACCTCTAAAATTCTGTTCAATTTCTGCAGACTGTGCATGTTTCTCTCAAGAAATTATGTTTTATTTTATTATTATTATTTTTTTAGAGACAAAGTCTCACTTTATCGCCCTCTGTAGAGTGCTGGGGCGTCACAGCTCACAGCAACCTCCAACTCCTGGGCTTAGCCGATTCTCTTGCCTCAGCCTCCCGAGTAGCTGGACTACAGTTGCCTGCCACAATGCCCGGCTATTTTTGTTGTTGATTGTAGAGACAGAGTCTCACATTGTTACCCTATTTTTTTTTTTTTTTGCAGTTTGGCCGGGGCTGGGTTTGAACCCGCCACCCTGGGTATATGGGGCGGGTGACTTTCCACTGCGCCACAGGCACCACCCACTCTCAAGAAATTATGGTCACGCCATTTTTGGAATGCCACAGAACTTCTGGATATCCTGCCTCCCAATGTCCATCCTCTTTTCTTCTGGTCTTTCCCCCAAAACCATTCATGTACCACTAAATCAACCATCCCTTGATGCTTACTGTGCGTGGTGCAAAGCCAGTCTGTGAACAAACCTTATCTACCTTCCTAACGATATACCATCATTTTGCAAATGCAGAAAACCTCACTACAATTTTAAAAGGGAGTGAGGGATGCTACCAAAGCAAAAACAGAAAGAAAACATAGATGTTGCCACTGAAGGGTGTTGAGTTAATTTCCTGATTTTTCTTGGCAGACAGCTACTTTAAACATGACAGGAGAACATTTCAGATTTCAAATAGAGGGAACACCTGTCAACCTGACCCTCAACATTCATTGAATCCACCTCCTTCTCCTACCACACTGTGTCCTGTATCCTCATTAGAAGCTTCGGAAAATAATTCCAAAGGAGACGAGACAGAAGCTTGATCCTGAGAGGTCAAAGACCAAAAATGAAAGATTACGTCGAGACGCGAGACTAAAGGAAAACCGGATCCAGGCTCTGTGTGGGCGACCACGGCCTTTCTTCCACCCTGGTGAGGGTGAGCTGAGTTGAGACGGCAGTCAGCACAGGAGTGAAGATGGAGGGGGTTTTAAAGGTTAGCAAGGTGGAGGTCGAGACATTCCCTTTCCTGGGCTGGACATCTGTTGGAAGGGTAGGGGTTGGCCCATTTACCTTTCCCAGGTGGGATATCCAGCGGGGGATGGTAGGAGCTAAAAGTGATTCTTATAGGAAGGTCCACCCTTATTATCAAAGATAGGGCCACGTGAGCAGCGCCTGTAGCTCAGCGAGTAGGGCGCCGGCCCCATATACCGAAGGTGGCGGGTTCAAACCCGGCCTCGGCTGAACTTCAAAACAGAAAAAAACCCGGTCGTTATCACGGCGCCTGTAGTCCCAGATACTTGGGAGGCTGAGGCAAGAGAATCGCCTAAGCCCAGGAGTTGGAGGTTGCTGTGAGCCGTGTGACGCCATGGCACTCTACCGAGGGTGACACAGTGAGACCCTGTCTCTACAAAGAAAAAAAAAAAAAGATGAGCCATGAATGAGGAGCTTATGTGCAATATAAACTGACTTGTCCCTGAATGTCCACAGACCCTGGCCTAAAAGCTATCTTCCGGCTCGGTGCCCACAGCTCAGTGAGTAGGGCACCAGCCACATACATCAAAGCTGGCAGGTTCGAGCCCTGCCCGGGCCTGCTAAACAACAAGGACAACTGCAACCAAAAAATAGCCAGGCATTGTTGCGGGCGCCTGTAGTCCCAGCTACCGGGGAGGCTGAGGCAAGAGAATCGCTTAAGCGATTGGGAGTTGGGAGGTTGCTGTGAGCTGTGATGTTACAGGACTCTAACGAGGGCGATAAAGTAACACTGTCTCTAAAAAAAAAAAAACAGAACTCAATACCTACTTCAATATTCCACTTTTTCCCACTGGACTCAGTAACCAGTTCTTGAAATATGGGAGATTCTATAGCCTATGAGTTTTCTTTGACATCAGAAAGTCCTGGGCTCCACATCTGGGACCAGCTCTGTGTTCTTGTACCCAACTGTTTAAATCTTCCTACACCTGAGTTTCATTTGTCAAAAAATATATAAAAATTAAAAAAAAATTATAAAAATTACAAAAATTGCAGTTGAAAAGCCTAAATGAACTACAGTGCATTGGACCTGGCACCCAGGATACAGTCAACAAATGGCAACTATTATTAGCATCTCTTTTTTTTCTTTTTTAAGGCAGCTTCTCACTATGTCGCCCTGGGTAGAGTGCTGTGGCATCACAGCTCACAATAACCTCAAACTCTTGGGCTTACGCGATTCTCTTGCCTCAGCCTCCCTAGTAGTTGGGACTACAGATGCCCACAACGCCCAGCTATTTTTTTTGCTGTAGTTGTCATTGTTGTTTAGCAGGCCCGGCCCGGGTTCCAACCCACCAGCCCCAGTGTATGTAGCTGGCACCCTACACATTGAGCTACAGGCACTGAGTCAACCACTTCTTTTCGATTTCAAAATGATTTAAGATATTTGGGGCTTCAAGAACCTAATAATTGGGCGGCGCCTGTGGCTCATATACCGGGGGTGGCAGGTTCAAGCCCAGCCCCAGCCAAAACTGCCAAAAAAAAACCCTAATAATTAAATTATTTTAGCTGAGATTTTGCTATGTAATTAATAATAGTTATTTCACAAACTTCTGGCCTCAAGCGATCTTCCCAAAGTGCTAGGATTACCAGTGTGGGCCAAGACCTATGGCTGAATAATAGTTATATTTCTGAAGAGAGTGAACAATAAAATTTGTCACCACGGCAATAACTACGAGGGAAAGTGATAGAGCAGACTATAATTTGGAGTTTTACAAGTCGGTTCATTGGTTCAGTGCCCGTAGCACAGTGGTTATGGCACTGGCGGGTTCAAACCCAGCCCATGCCTGCTAAAACAATAACAACTGCAACAAAAAAAATAGCTGAGCGCTGTGGCAGGCGCTTATAGCCCCAGCTACTAGGGAGGCCGAGGCAAGAGAATCGCTTAAGCCCAAGAGTCTGAGGTTGCTGTGAGCTGTGACATTGCCGCACTCTACTGAGGGCGACAAAGTGAAACTGTCTGAAAAACAAAAAAAAAGTAAAAAGAAACAGGTAACATTAATTTTAATTACATAATTCACTGAATCCAATATATACAAATTACCATTTTAAGAGATAAATAATATAAAAGTTAACAAGTTTTTTAATTTTTTTTTTTTTTTTGTAAAGATGGGCTCTCAACATATTGCCTGGGCTGGTCTTGAACTGGCCTCATTCAATCCTCCCACCCTAGCCTTCCAAGGAGCCGGGATTACAGGCCGAAGTATCTACATCTGGCAAATAAGATAGTTTAGATTCTTTTTTTTTTTACACTAAATCTTTTCAAAATCTGGTGTTTATTTTACATTTACAGCAAATCTTAGTCACAACTACCTCCATGTCTCCAGAGGCAGCAGCTTACTGTACTGTATTGACGGTAAAGTTTAAGCCTACACCTTTTCAGAAAGATCCCTACCATGTTTTTAGAAAAGGTGTTTGTTTATCAGCTGCTACACTCTCTATGCCTTTTATCAAAGTGACTATCAGAGTGAGAACATTCACAAACTCGAGTTCTTCCCAATAAAAAGAACGTAACTCCATATTTTATCTGAATTAAACATCACGATGGAAGAGCAAAGAGTAAGAGAATGGCTTACAGTTAATACAACACATTCTTGAACATTATTTCCTTTTAACCTCCCCAAATCTCAATAAGGTAGATCATTTACAAACGGCGCCCGATTCTGGAGGACCAAGTGCTAACATGGTAAGGGGGCTCATTTCCTGCCCTGAACCTTTATAAGATGCGCAGTTGTGCAAACACAGAAAAGTGCACAGCTTCCTCTTCAGCTTCAATCTATCCCTCAGGAGAACAGGAAGGGTATAGACAGGCACTAAATTTCCCCACATTTGTCCAGAATGTAAAACAGAGGCTTTAAAAAAGGCATCCAAATTCACACAAGAATGGGCATGCAAAGGTTAAGGTAAAATAGTACCCAAAAACTTAAAATTTGTTTATCAAAGGTGAGCAAAGTCTTAAGTAAACAAACTGAACCCCATTTTGGCTGCCCCAACCTAAAGTATTTTTGTTAAACTTTAACAAAGCAAGTAAATTCAGACTGCTTGGCTATTCAGTATAAAGGTAATGATCAAACGCGGTTAAGTAAAAATGCCATTGTAAGGATTAGAAAAATGCAGAGCCACTGTCTCAGAATTACAAGGTGCTAAAAGCAGATTCACTATGAGAAAATAAATAACTTCTTTTTAACTTTAAAAATGTAACTGAGGGCGGCGCCTGTGGCTCAAGGAGTAGGGTGCTGGCCCCATATACCGGAGGCGGTGGGTTCAAACCCAGCCCCGGCCAAAAACTGCACCAAAAAGAAAAAAAAAGGTAACTGAAAGAAAATGTATCACTAATGTTAATAGTGGTTATCTCTCAATAGTAGGTGGCAAGGTTTGTGAGCTTTGGGGTTTTTTTTTTAATTCTCCCCCCGTTTTTCTATAATGAAGATGTTATCTTCATAGTTACAGAAACATGAATGACATGTACATGCCTTGAACTTATTAAGGTATTATTCAACACAGAAAAGCCTAATATAATGTTACAACTTTAATTTCATTTAGTTTATGTATTTTTGAGACACAGTCTCATTTCTTCACCCTGGGTAGAGTGCCGGGGCATCATCATACCTCACAGCAACCTGAAACTCCTGGGCTCAAGTGAACCTCCTGCCTCAGCCTCCTGAGTAGCTGGGACTACAGGTACCCATTACTATGCTTGGCTAGTTTGTCTATTTTTAGTAGAGACAGGGTCTCACTCTTGCTCAGGCTGGTCTCAAACTCATAAGCTCAAGCAATCCACCTGCCTCAGCCTTCCAGAGTGCTAGGATTACAGGCATGAGCCACTGTGCCTGGCCTACAACTTTAAGCAAAACTACTTTTCTGATGGCAACTCCTGTGACCCCCGTGATAATAGGAAATATATATACAGTACAGCCTCTGTAAGTTGATCACCCAAGGGGCTGTAACAAACTGGTCAACAAAGGGAGGTGGCCAACATAAAGAACCCTAGACCTACTAAGCAGATGTATACATGGAGCGCACGTCTGGTCTATGGAAGTTAGGTCAACTAAAGGAGGTGGTCGGCTACGGACGGTCTACTATACATCAGTTTTCATCCAGTTTCTGGTTCTTAACTCCCGTAGCCCTTGTCAGTCTTAAAACAATCTCTATGACCTTCTCCTGCCCTCCTTTTCACCTGCTTTTCATCTTCCCAAGGCAGGACAGTACTCTTCCCTTGCCTTTCTGCCTCAGAGCTGGCCATTGAGAAATTCTAGGACATCCCTTGTCTGAATGCTGGGCAGAAGACTCCCATTTCAGAAAGGAGTTTTGCCCATACCCTGGAGGCAGGAATGCTATACAGAGACCACTGAGAATCCGGGCAGGCCTTCCTGAGTTTCTCTACTCCACCCTTCAATCCTGTCTGTCCAATGAAGTCTCCCTGAAAGCCGGAAGAGGAGAAGGTAGAGAGATTCTGAACAGCCGCGCACACACAGGTGTGTCTCTTCATGTACACCCTTTGTAAATTACCTTCCTAACAGGCCCATGCACATAAATGTCTCCGAGATCTGTGAGCTGCTCTACCACTTTAATAGGACACAAGGCAGAGGTCAGATAACCCCAATTTACAGCCAGTCAGTTCCAAGCCCAAGTAACACATCCTGGAGCTTGAGATGGCACTGGGAGTCTCGTGAGCCCTGAACCAGTGGGATCTGACACCAACTCTACCTGGAGCATTTGAAATGGAAGATACCCAGCAAGCTTCCACTGTAGAATTTATTTATTTTTATTTATTTATTTATTTTTTTGGTAGAGACAGAGTCTCACTTTATTGCCCAGTAGAGTGCGGTCGCATCACAGCTCACAGCAACCTCCAACTCCTGGGCTTAGGCGATTCTCTTGCCTCAGCCTCCTGAGGAGCTGGGACTACAGGCACCCGCCACAATGCCCGGCTATTTTTTTCTGTTTTGTAATTCGGCCGAGGCCGGGCTTGAACCCGCCACCTTCGGTATACGGGGCCGGCGCCCTACTCGATGAGCCACAGGCGCCGCCCCCACTGCAGAATTTATTGCATGCTCACCGTGGGGAGAACTCCCTGCATGCCTGGTTACAGAAGTCTTCTGTGTTGCTTGTCATGGGTAAACAGAGGAAAAACAGTTGGTGTTTACATTTGTATGATGTGACATAATAGATGTGAACGTTAATCACTGCTTGACTATGTTAATAAAGTTGTTTAACTATGAAAAAAAAAAAGTTGGTGTTTTTTCCTCTCACATCCAGAACTCAATTTATAAATTCTATCCATAAGTGCCTTCCATTTTCATATTTATTAATGTTCTAAATATCTTTGTAAAAGTTGCAGATACCAACATGAAATCATTTTTGGTCAGACCCAAACTAACTAGAGCTGGGAAAGCACGAAGGGGGAAGGCTTTTGCTTCCATGTTTAAGGTAAAAATTGTCTCCAGGACATTCTAAAGTAACCCCGCAAAAAAATCCTTTAGGACGGCAGCAGTTTGAGAGCATAAAATGCTCTCAAAAAAAAAAACACCTGCCCAGTAATGGCATCTTCACCAAAGAACTGACACTTAACTTTGGCTTTGAATCTCCAAAACCAATGAATTCTATTTTCAAGCAGCTTAAATGACCTCCTTTTCGCCAGTGAAAGCTTGTCTTTATTCTCTCCTCATCAGATGAGTATTTGGCTTCCCATCTGTGCATCCTGGGTTATAATCCTCATTTCTCGTTCCTTTTTTTTTTTTTTTTGAGGCAGAGTCTCACTCTGTTGCCCAGGCTAGAGTGCTGTGGCATCATAGCTCACAGCAACATCAGACTTCTGGGATCAGCCTCCCAAGTAGCTGGGACTACAGGCACCCGCCTAAACACCCCGCTAGTTTTTCTATTTTCAGTAGAGACGGGGTCTGGCTCTTGCTCAGGCTGCTCTCAAACGCCTCAGCTTAGCCACCGCGCCCAGTCAGTAAATTCAACACACTTGGAGATGTAGTTTCCCTTTTTCCATTAACTTTTTTTTTTTTTTTTTTTTTTTTTTTTTGGAGACAGAGTTTCACTTTGTCACCCTGGGAAGAGTGCTTTGGTATCATAGCTCACAGCAACCTCAAACTCGTGGGGTCAAGCGAGCCTCTTCCTCAGTTTTTCTGCTTTTATTAGAAAGACATACTCACTGTTGCTCAGGCTGGTCTAGAACTCCTGAGCCCAAGCAATCCACCCATCCAGCCTCCCAGAGTGCTAGGTTTACAGTTATGAGCCAACTTTTCTGGCCAACTTTTTTTTCTTTTTTTGGAGAGAGGGTCTTGCTGTCACCCAGGCTGGAGTGCAGTGGCACAAACACAGCTCACTTTAACTTTGAACTCCTGGGCTTAAGTGATGCTCCAGTCTCAGCCTCCCAGGAGCTGGGACTTACAGGCATATGCCACAACACCTGGCTAGTTTTATAAATTGTTTGTAGAGATGGAGGTCTTGCTATGGTGCCTAGACTGGTCCCAAACTTCTGGCTTTAAGCATTCCTCCTACCTCAGCCTCACGAAGTGCTGAGATTACAGGCATGAGCCACTATGCCGGCCTGGTTGACACCTCGGAACGGCCCATCTGAAGCAGACGAGACACGTCTGGCATCTGCAGCAGCTTCTCTGGCCGAGTGGTGGAGAGGCTGCCGGACTCCACTGGCCAGCCACACACACGCAAATTACAGCTGTGTAAGGGGACCAGCAGCTAACAGGAACTTAGCCTGGAATGTGGTACTGTCGTCCTTGGTGGAAGTGAGGTTTTTCTTCTAGGTCTCCAGAAGTTTTCTTCATTCGTTTAAGGAGCGCTTATTCGGGCCCTACAAACCATCTGATCAAAAATGCAGCAGAGAAACAACCTAGAGAAATAAGGTCCCGACGGGCGGTGCCAGTGGCTCAGTGAGTAAGGTGACAGGTGCAAGCCCGGCCCTGTCCAAACTGCAACAAAAAATAGCCGGGCGTTGTGGTGGGCGTCTGTAATCCCAGCTACTTGGGAGACAGAGGCAAGAGAATCGCCTAAGCCCAAGAGCTGGAGGTTGCTGTGAGCTGTGACGCCACCGCACTCTACTGAGGGCGACAAAGTGAGACTCTGTCTCTAAAACATAAGGGAAAGAAATCAGGCCCCGAAAGAAGCGTCCTCTCAATCTCAGGGACAAACCGAGGAACAACCCGAGTCACCTGACCAAGGGCCCAGTGCGCAGCCCAGGCGAGGTGCGCCGCAGGGCTGGGTGCCTTCTGGAGGGTGGGATGATCTGGAAAAGCCTCACCGAGCTGGACCTAAGGCAGGAATCCTGGCACTTCCCGAGGCTGGAGTCTCCCCCTCTCTCTGCCCAGCGAGGCTGCAGGGCCCGGGCTGACCGCAGGCTCGGGCACCTCGGCCACGTGACCCCGGCGCCGGAGCCGGTCGGCCGGGTCACCCGTCCGCCCAGGTCCGGCCCCCGGGGAGGCACCACCTGTTCCCGCGTCCCGCGGTCACCGGCAGAGGGAGAGACTCCGGCACCCACCGGGGAGAAGCAGGGCAGCGCCCGGGGTGCAAAGTCTGATCCGTGCCGCTCCCGAACCCCGGGACTGGAGGCCGGGGAGGCCTGCGGGGCGGGCGGGGACCCGGTGGGTCGTCCAGGCCACAGCAGGAAGAGGCCGCCCGCGCCCCGCCGGCGAGGCCCTCGGCCCGGGACCCACCCCAGCCGGCCGGCGGGCGGGCGGGGGCGCGGGGCTCCCCGGGGCACGTTACCTGGTCCGCTGGGGGCGCCGCGCGAGCGGGGCCGGGCGGGCTCGGCGTCCGCCCTGGCTCACCTGGGCGGAAGTGAGAGGCCGGGGTGGCCGCGCCTCACCTGGCAGGCCCGCCCCTCCCCTCCCCCTCCCCCTCCCCCTCCCCTTCCCCCCCCGCCCGGGCGGGGCCGCGGCGCGCCGGGCGGGCTCCGGGCGCGGCGGGGGGTGGGGAGGGAGGGGGGAGAGGGGGAGGGAGGGGGAGGGGAGGGAGGGGGAGGG